>JAXQQM020081443.1:0-18241 GCA_034641835.2 Pinus albicaulis | reverse complement strand
TAAGTGCTAACTGATGATTATTTTATGTTGTTAAGACACTAAGACATTATTTGTTATTTCATTTGGAAAATAGTACATTATGAGCAGAAATTAATTTTGATTAAATAAAATTAGTTATGGAAGTGATTTCCATAAATAATAGACTGATGGTAAAAATTAATTCAAAAACTGAGAATTAGTTGAACAAAATCAGTTCAAACAGTTACCCCAACCTCTGAGGATAAAGGCATATCCCAGTGAGGAAGAGGGGTTCTTTTCGGTAATTGGGGAAGGAAAATTGGAGAGAATAATTCCCGAGATGGTAGTGACTAGTGGAATTAATCTGATTCCTGAGAATTTCTTGGAACATAAGATTGGACTGGAATGTCCTAAAGTCTCTTCCAAAATCTATGTCAACATGCATAGCTCAGCCTTGGAGCACAGGGGAGAGACAAGGACGTAATTGCCTCTCTCGAGGAAGGGAGGTTAACATCAACAAAATCTGAGAGAGTTAAATAAGTAAATGATTTTTTTTATGTAATGAGTAAATAGTTTTCTGTATATGGTTGTGAATTAATACTGTAATACATTTATGAAAGACGAAATTTGCTGCTTACTCATTTTAAAATTAAAAGAACTACTAGACTGTTTTCTATTTTAAAGGAAAAATAACAAAGTACATAATATAAATTAGATGATGAAACAGATGAGAATTAAAGGTCACTGTTTAGTATCTAACAACAGGGAACTGTTAACTCAGAGCGATCTTGGCGAAAGGTTCGAGTAAGTTGCTCCCTGCAACTATGATAAGCATGGACAGAATGGTCTGGACATTTTCTTGAAAAAAAACAATCTTATTACAAGTAAATGAAGAAACCTTAAAGGTACAAAAGGAGAAAATTGTAGGAAAATAGTTGGAAAAAGGAAATATAACCATAAATTTGAGATAGCAGAATATCAATAAATGTTACTAATACACCCTGGAGAGAATTAATAACATTGTAACCAAGACCAAAAATAGGTCATACATGAAAATAACGTTTTACGAGAGAGATAACCGTAAAGAAAGAAACATAAAATAAGAACAGTAATATTCATGTTAAAGAATATCTATCACTGAAATTTTCCAGTTCCACTAGAAATAACAAAAGTACAGGGGCAACAAAATCTAGTAATTATAATATGGAAAACTAAACATTCCGTATTAACTACTGAAAATGGGACAAACTAGATAAACTAGAAATAGCACATTTTCTCTTCTTGAAATTATAAAACTAGAAAATATGTTAAAACATTAATTTATGCAGAAGTGTAATAATATAATATCAATGCTGGAAGTAAAGGCCTTGAAGGCTGAATGTAATATAGTTATTAAGAACAGTACATGTAATATTATAGTATTGAAACCCTTTGCCTGTGGCAAATGCAATAATCACAAAAACTGTAGAAATCTGCTATAGTTATTTTGAAAACTTGGCTAACGATGGTGCAAAACCCTTAGAGCTAAACACAGTAACATAAATCAAATAAACCCAGAATCCTTTATTTTTTTTGTTGTGAAGCCAGTCGGCGGCATTAAGACTCAGCAATAGGAATGAGTACCTGGTATGGGAAGGATGAGTCAGTAGAGACTCAATGACAAGCAAGGTAACAGAGCCTCCAACCACAAAGTTAGATGATCGAGCATACCTGTACAAGAAAGAGAGATAATGAAGAAAAACGCATGAATCAAGACTCAACAGTAGGAATGAGTACCTAGTATGGGAAGGATGAGTCAGTAGAGACTCAAATATAAGCAAGGTAACAAAGCCTCCAACCACAGAGTTAGGCGATGGAGCATACATGTACAAGAAAGAGAGCTAATGAAGAAAACCGCATGAAGGCTAAAAGAAATTTAGGAGAAAATGACAAATATTGATTACAGGAAAACGATAATACTTAAGGTCATACCTATAAACTTAATCCTTCGTGGAAGTGGTGATGAGAATAAAATGCAGTGAAGAAAGCACCAAAATTACATCACTGATACATGGATGAGAGTAGAGGGGAAGACCAACTTAAATCACTGGTATTCAAATCAACGCATACAATACCTGAGAATATTTTTTCGAGTAGGCAGTGAGAAGTTGGCAGCATTTTCTCCTGAGAGCGGAAGGAATTTCTAACTTCGACCTAGAAAATAAGAACCAAATTAAGAATGAGAAATGGCCATAAAGTTAACATTAAAAGATTAACTTGAAAACAACAGAGGCCTTCTGACAGAAAACCTCAAGAATAGAGGTTATATGAAAGCAATCACGCCGAAGAGAAAGGTGTTAGAAAAATGGAGTGAGTCTTACCATCATCGAAGGGTTCCAAAGCGAAGAAGGAAGGAATCTGACCAGAGATGCACAAGACGATAGCCATGTAGTCGGGCTTGCAGAGCTTGCGGCAACAACCCGAGAAATGAGCAAGCTGGTTAGGTTTGGGGATAGTCATTACCAAAAACCAACCCCAGAACCCTAGAACTAAACACAACTGTAGATCTTATTCTGAGCAGATCGATGATGAGGAATGCTACAACTGTGATCCCTTAAGGTCCGCGAGATAGTGTTAATAAATTCCAACCTGTATGAAAAACTTACCATATTAATTATCCACAGCCAGACCACTAAATAATTCTAAAATATTGTATATGAAACTTTAATGTAAAACGAAGAAAAATTCCGACTGATATGCTCAAGATCTTACGTTGATTAATGTTCAAAGATTGGTAATGAGATAGAGTAGTACAATCATTTATCTAAAGTGTAGATATGCTGTGAGGCATACATCTCGAATTTTGGGAAGGGTAATTAACTTTATTATTGAAATAATTAAGGTTTGTGTAAAAAAAAATATGAACACTTGTGCAATGTTTTAAATAATTAGTGTTTGCAAATTACGATGTTGATCTATGGTAAGATTTGTTTAGTGAAAATAGTCAAAGGTTAAAAGTGAAGTTTGAAATTTTATTTTTATTGTTATGTGTAGTTGAATGCTACAAATTCCAACAGGTATTCAAATTGAAGTATTAAGTGCCTTCAGACACCAATTTGCTACTATCAAACAGATTATATTTATAAATAATCTGTAACAACTATCACACTTATTGCATAGAATTACACAACATAAAAAATAAATAAAAAGATTTACCATTCAAACATACTTGTAAATGCAACATGGTTAACAAACCCATATATATATATAAACCTTAATTTTATTCTCATGTCATATTTTCTGTAGATAGTTATGCAAATTTATTTATTCTATGCGAACATTAAACTAATCACATTTAGTTCGGGTCTCGGATCTTCTCACTAATTAAATGTTTGGAAGAAAATCTTGAGCAGTGATATATGATGATCCACCCTCGTACTGGGTTTATTGCCTTGTTTATAATATGGTACGATGACTATGATGAATTAAAAGATCTTAAATCTGGAATTTTATTGCCATATGTCTTGGTAATTTATATTGACCTGTCCACGCTTTATTCTCTGGCTATCACTGGATAGTATGATACCCTCAGAGGAAATGAATGGTGAAAAACACTGGGGAGGAGGGTTAGGTTAACTACCCACCCCACACCTCCCTCCATCGAGTCATTCCTTCCACTGAAGAGGGCAGAACTTAGCCCTGCAACTTGAGGGTTTCACCCAGCTATCAGTATTAGGCTCCTCCATGGTTAAGATGCCGCTGACAGGCTAATTGTTGCTCGCTCTTGGCTGTAAATGAAGGTAAGGTTCAAGATTTCATGTCAATTTTAGAACCCTATTTGTTTTCCTCTTAAATCAATTGCTTGGGTGCGAGTTTGAGTTTCTCTGGTGTGGGATTTCTTGTTGCACAAGTTTTCATTACAGGCCCCCCGCTAGTTCTCTGCTCGACCTCTCCAAAATGGGTTTTATTAAGCCGGAAGGTTTCCGTATTATCTCCAGCTCAGATGCTTGAATACTTCAGCTTCATGGGTAAGTGAAGCTACTGTTTATTTTTTATGCATGTAATGTAATTTCATGTCTTTATCGTATGGCGAGGTTTTAATATTTACTGGTTATAACACCATGTCTCTATGTAAGCACAGGTTCGAGGGCCCGGAGACATTTGAAGATTTCAGGGTTCCATCGACCATTCACTCCCATGGGCACAAGTAATTCTTGTTTCACATTCCTCCTTCAGTTATCCCGACCCTTGAATCCTAGGTGCAGTATTCAAATGTTATTCGCCTTTTCCATTTGCACAATAGGGGTTTTCCCTTGCAAGGACGTTCTCGACCCTGTCGTAACATAACAACTCCGTTCTAGAGTTTTCAGTGGAGATTTTCTACTTGGGCTTGCCCTCTTTTCAGGATTGTAATTACACATGTTTTATGTAGAACAATGGACTATTAATATTTATGCATGACAAAACCTTGTTTTCTCTTGTACATACGACTGGTGTATTAGTTGTTTTATTCCAGATTTTGGATTGGTTTATATGAGGGTTTGGTCCAGTTTTTCTCTGTGGATATAAAATAGGGTTTTAAATCCTCACTCATTATCTTTAATGGTTATTGAAATTTATGGCATAGTTTTGGGATTCTCCACCCTTTAAGTTATTTTTCATAGTCGGCCTTTTTGCACAACTGTCTTAATCTTCTTGGTTAAACGTGCGTGATAATTTTCTTTCCACTATACGTTCTCTTGCACTCCATCTACTAGCAGATGGGACCGAAATCCTCGGCCCTCCTCCTGGTTCTTGGTTCTAAACCCACGGTTGTTTCTCTCGCACTTTTGTAGATGTAGTATATACATTTATAGAAAAGGTTTTCCAGTTGTTTATTTTTAGGTTTACTTACTGTATTGTTTGATGTGCGAAACATTTGATTCTGAATGGGTTTTCATTTTCATCATAGGTGGTAACCACGAGTTTGTTTTGACTTGCTGCTTTCTCGAAGTGTTTCTATAGTTATACACAGAGGCTATACATCAATATTCATGACAGAAAATAGAAGATACAGTTTAATCCTATTGGATAATTTAATTTTAGTTTCTCTGTGTTAGCATGCATTGCATCATTGATATTAACAACTAACTATTCAAAATGTAAATGCAGAGCCAAAATCTAGCCTGAAATTGAAATGCACCATGATTCTAATATTTCATCTTCATAATGTACATACGTGGTTACTAGCATTCTTTTCTATAACAAAGGCATTATGTCATTCCTGCATTATTTATTGTAATTTAAATGTAGCAGTTTTCTCTAGGAATCATTTCTGCAAGTTAATTGTACTGTTATCGAGCAGTTATTCCTATGGTTTAATACATTGTTAATCTATGCACTATTAATCTAGCATTAAAACAGTAAACTCAAGACACTAAAATACCTCTTTCAGGGGTTCGTTTCCCAGTAAACGTCGGTCCTCCCAACCTTGAGAGAGGCTATTACATCCTCGGCTCCCCCCTTGCTCTGCACGAGGACTGAGGTATTTTCTGAGTTTAGAAGTTAAACATTGGAATCACAATCCAATCTTCACTTCTTTGGGAAATTTATGAGTTCCACTAGTTAACACACCAGCTCTAGATAGCTCAGAGCAATCACCTCTTGCTTAACCCTCACTTCCTTCTGCACAAACCCCTTTCCCTCTTAGGATTTTCCTCTAAATCCTTTTGGAAAGGTAACATATAGAACTGTCTCAACCTCTTTTCCCTGGGTTCTTCGAATATTTACCAAAGAGTTACTTTTCTTAACTCAAGGAAATTATCATTAAATTAATCTCTTCAAACATAAGGTTATGTAATAAAGTATATTAACGAATACCCATTCGTTATCCATTTAGAATGTAGCTTAACAATTTTATAAAATAATGGTTAAGTTAAAAAAGGGGGGTTACATCTTCCCCCGCTGAAATAGACATCGTCCTTGTTGTTACCTATTCTCTGAGAAAAACTTTGGATAAGCCTCATGAATAACATTCTTGTCCTCCCAAATAGCCTTGTTTGGGCGAAAGTGTTTCTAATGCACTTTAATTTGGGGGATGACTCGCTCCAGGAGAATTATTTCTCTTCGCTCTAGAATATGTTGCGGTTCCACCAGAAACTCGTCGTCCAGTTCTACCTGCATGCAACAAGGTTCTCAATTAGTTAAAATCAGAAAAATAATTTTTTTTCTGATTGCATTGTGTTATTGACTTACATGTATACCCTGCCAATGTATGACATGTTTGGGATTGTGTGCATAATGCTTCAATAATGACAAATGAAAGACGTTGTGTACTAAAATATGGCTAGGTAGGTCCAATCGATAGGCCACCAGTCCTACGCTTTCCAAGATCTCGAATGGCCCACAATATCTAGGGGCCAACTTGGCACATGTGTTCCACCGCAGTGTGCTTTTATTCGATTTTATTCTCACATACACGTGATCCCCAACCAAAAATTCCTAGAAAGCTCTTTTTCTGTCAGCATATACTTTTTGCCGATCCTGAGCAGCCTTCAAGTTCAACTTGATTTTCTTCACTTCATGCTCCATTTCCTCCAACATGTTTGGTCTAAGCATCATTTTATTTTCTAGACTACTCTAGTTCATAGGAGTCCGACATTGCCTCCCATACAATGCCTCAAAGGGGCTCATCTTAAGAGATTTATGATATCCATTGTTGTAAGAAAATTCAACCAGTTGTAGATACTCTTCCCACTTTGCTGGTTGTTGCATTACATACATGTGTAGCATATCCTCCAGAATCTGATTCACCCATTCCGTTTTCCTATGATTTTGCTGATGATAAGTAGTACTAAATTGTATTTGTGTCCCCAGGACACTAAATAGCGTCTTCCAGAATGCCAAAGTGAATTTCACATCGTGATCTGAAATCACTACTCAGGGGATACCATGCAATCAGAAAACTTCTCTCATAAAGATGTCAGCAATTTGTATCATCTTGTAGATAGACTGGACGGGAATAAAGTGTGACACTTTGTTGAGCCTATCAACTACCACCATAATTGAATCATTATGTCTCTTATTTATTAGTAGTCCAGTGATGAAGTCAAGGGAGATAACCTCCCACTTCCATTCTGGTATAGGAATAGGATGAAGCAATCATGCGGGATGCTGATGTTCAGCCTTGATCTGCTGACATTCTAGACACCTTGGTCAAATATTCTGCAATTTCCTTCCGCGTTCCAGGCCATGTATAATCCTTTCTAATGACAGTTAGCATTTTCTGGTATCCTGGATGTCCGACATAGGAACTCTGGTGATACTCATCAAGGATAACTCTTTTCATATTGTTTTGGTTTGGTATATATATACTCTTCCGAAAAATCAGAAATTGCTTATCATTGAGTTCAAAATCAGACTTCTTTCTTTGCTCCTTCTCTGCTTTTGTGTGTTGCCATAGGAATTGGTATTCAAGATCCTTACTAGCTTCTTCCAATATCTGGTCTTGAAACTCTAACTCAATTTGGTTGAAGTAGAGTTCATATATGCCATGTAGTTTCCTTCATAGTGCATCCGCCACTCGGTTCTCTTTACCCTTGACATGTTCAATGTCAAAATAAAACTCACTTGTGTTTATTATGTTAGCAACCTATAATATAGGATTCATAATTATGACTCTATCATTGGTAATTTTGTAAATTTTGTAATATATCTTCTCTTTCCTTTTCAAGTTGGTATTCACATATTTTGTTAAAAAAAAAAAAAGAGGCAAAGTCCTAAAGAACAACTGAAGACCTGAAAAAATACACCCAAAGAAAAATGAATAAAACATGAAAGTGAGCAAGCATAAATGCCACTACTTTTTACTTTTTGACTATGGCAGAGTGTCAATAAATGCCATTAGTCCATGATGAGTTAAACAATTCAATCTTAACTTGTCATTGTTTCAATTTCCTTTGTTATAGATAGAGAATAATGAGTTGTTAGATAGTTTAATCCTAACAATTCAGTAGTTAGGTAGAGAAATAAAGTGAATCCAACAGTTTAATCTGGATTCATGGATGAAATAAGTGTAGAGTTAGATAGTTTTACTTGCTTTCAGAAAGAATAAATGCTGTGAAGGTTGCTAGCTTAAATGCACCTACTACAAAGGAAGAAAAAAATGTTAGCATGGTAAGATGGGTAGGTAGAAGAAGGTGAAAAGTCTCAATGTAAATATCATTCATCATGGGCTGCAAAATAACTAACTTCCCCTTCCCATATTCATGAAACATTCTAGACTATCAGTCAGAAAGGCTCAAGGCATTTCCTTGACTTTTGTTGGGACCAGACCCAAGGCTCTATGACTGATCAGTTGAAAGTGTGAAATGTCTATATTAATCCCTAAATCACATCATTTACCATTCATGCACTCATTTCCCCTGAAAAATCCTAAGTAAAACTTCATTTTTACTTAAATATACTCTAATCCTCATTTGATTAACTTCCTACATCATTTCAAAGCATAAAGCCCTCAAAATCACATTTTATCCTAAGTCTAAGTGATGAAGTTATTATAATGCAAATTTTCTTTTTAATCTTCACTTTCTTAGTTATATTTATGTGTTTTTGAATATACATTGTCCCCTTGTCATATTAACTCTAACTTATGTATTAACTCCCTACAATTGACCTTTTCCTATTATATAACTCCTTTTATAAATAAATCCCAAAAACTCACTTATTATAACTTAAGCCAAAGTATTTTATTCCCACATGCTTAAATAAAACCCCCCTTATAACCCCTTTGGCTAAAATTTTATCCGTATATTTAATCTCGCCCCTCTGGTAATTAAGTTTTCTTGATTTGATTTACCATATAAATAAAGTATATGAAGAAAAAGTTTAAAACATATGTTATATATGTTTTAAATCAAAAATCACCCGAAGTTTCATCTAAACTAAACTTCAATAAAAATGACCCTTTCCCTTGTATATTTTCCACCCCAAGTCCCTTAACCTAAGGTTAGAACCTTAAACTTACCTTTTCCCCGCATACATTATGCCTAAATCCCAGACCCTAACCACAATTTGAAGCCTTGGTAATCCTTCCGAACACTTGATTTTCCAATAAGAATAAGTCATTTCTATATATATGACTAAACCAAACCTTCTCCCTTCGGATTCATTTTTAACTGCCCGATCCCTAGAATCCATTTGATCCTACGGTAATACACTTGCACGAAAGTTTTTAATACATTTATCTCTCCCCATCGCGTAAAATTCCGACTGTTTGATCTATCCTTCATCTCTCAAGATCAATGGCCCAAAGTGAACCCGATAACTTACCTTTTCCCCGCACCTTTCCTTTTGATCATGGCCGTTCGCTCGTTGAATTCAGATCTGATGGTGCTAATACATTTTTGCGCTCATAAAGTAATCGTTTGATGTTTTGGAAAATCCGCGCGAAATGGGTGGTTTTTACAAACCACCCCGCGCTTACTTGTCACCACCACGTTGTATCGCGTTCGAAAAGCTAATTTCCGCTTACCACCATTTACCCGCGTGAATACCACTGGTGGTATTCCCTAAACCTCACCCATTTAACCCGAGTTTAATGTCATTTAACTATGGTTATACCATCGTTTAATACATTAAAATTATATTTTTCATTCAAATTTTCACCTTTTCGCTTTAAACCTGTAAAAACATTGCAGAACTGTTTTTCCTCAAAATCACGCCATTTGAACCCTGAGAAACTTTGCAGAGCCATTTTCAACCTACCAGTACCATTTTTTGACGCCCATTGCCCTGAATTTCCATTACAAAGTACTACATTTTCCTCTGCGAAGCCATTTTCAAAAAATTGAAGACTGAGCACCTCTGCAACGTCTTCAACCGAATTCCGCTGGTTCTCCAGGTACTTTTATTCGAAGTTGCCCTCTGAGATTTCAAAATTCCTGTCGATTTCAAATAATTACCAAAGTTACTGCAAAAAAGTGTCCATTTTTCAGGGAAAACTCTGTCAAAATTTCCCTAGAATCCCTAATTTCCCTTTCTCGCAGTTTTTTCCATACCTTGGTCCATTTTTCTGTTGAAATAAATTTTAAATACACGTTCTGAGCTTTAAATTCCTTTCATTTCCTAAAAACCCTGCTCAGAAACCCCATTTTCAGTAGAAATTCGCCAAGAAACCCCTGTTTCTCATAAAGGAACTTAGCAAACCATTTAAGCTTGCTTCGTTCATATTAAAAATGACCAAGAAATAGGTAACCCCCAAGAATGGAGGCCCAAAATCTCAAAAGAAGTCTTCTGCAAAGATTCCTCAGCCTAAGTCCTTCAAAATCGACAAACCAACTCCTGCACTCACGGCTGATTCTACAGAAGTGGTCAGACCAGTCCAGCCTCCAGTCATTTCTCCAGAGAACAACCCTTTAGTTGATCTGGACAATAGAATACTAGACCCTAATGTAGAATTTAACCTACTTGATGTCTATAATTGGTGCTATGGCAAATCAGTGGAAAAGGGTGACAAAGATATTCCAATTTGGGAATCCAATCTGCCTAGATATATTGTTCCTCTCACTCATTCTGTTACTGACTTTATCAGATTATGCCAAGCCTATTATATGCCAAAACAAAGATGTATTTTAAACAAAGAAAAAGAGATCCTGTTTTACATCACTGAAGAGTCGATAAATTCCATGCTGCAAATGAATCATGACCCCAATTCTGCTTCCCTATCAATAGAAGATTTAACCCAACTATATCTTGACTTGGATTTCAATACCAGATTCAAAATATACCAAAATTTTTGTCCAAACCAAATTGATATTCCTAAGTTAAATCCTCCTTTTGACACCTTTGATTTCCCAGATGAGACTAGACAGATTGTCTCAATGCTCTCCTTCATACTAGGATACACCAGTGATGAATTCATTGATGTGGCTATCCTAGGTTTTCTGTCAACTCTAAGCCCTGGTCAATCACCATCCATTCAGTTCAATTTTGCTAGATTTATTGCTGAAAGTATGCATTATCAGTTATCCAAATTATCATAAGAAGGAGTTTTCAGATACTCCTCTTATCTACTCCACCTCTTCCTATATTATCAAACAGATAAGTTTCCAATTGAATGTCAGAAAGTGGATGCAGAAGGAAAAATTCTATCAGTAGTATTTTGGTCATCTATTCTAAGGAAATGGAATAGAGAGTATAGTTTTACAGATTTCAATGACTCATTTATAGCCCCTGCTATGTATCTCTTGGAAAAAGAGGAGATCCCTAGGATCAATGATGAGACAAGAAAAATTCTGCAGTTATCAGAGAGCTACAAAACTGGAGATTGGTATTTATATAAAAATCATACAGAAATCAAAGTGTATGGCTCATCCCTGGCCCCATATAAGTTACCCAGATTTGTTACTACAAGAATATTTTCTTTAGAATATCTGAGACAACTATTGAATGTAGATGAAATCAACTTCATAGCTTCCAGGAAAAAGACCCAATTTAAGCTGAAAAATCAAATTGGGCCATTCATTGTGAATAACAGAGAAGCTGCCAATGAAATAAATGTCAAACTTAAAGAGTACAAGTTCCCATGTAGTTTTACATGGAATTATGACCCACGAGGGATTTTGAGTACAATAAGGGTAAAATGCAAGTTGCATGTTTATTTGCATGATCCTAAGCCCCATATTGAAAGATATGCAAATAAAATTGAATGGGAGCCAAACACCCTATCTGATGATGATTCACAGGCAGTACAGGTAATACAGGTAGATAGTGACAAAGGCAAATAGATTGAACAAACACAGGTGGCTTCTACAAGCAAAGATACTGATAATGTACATAAAAGAGACAGAGAAGGAGATAGTTTCATAGCTGAGACTATTGAGGACAAAAAATTCAGAATTCCTTATAGTAAAAGAAGCAAGTCAACAGAAGAAGAAAAGGATAAGGCTGTAAATTTTGAAACAGATGATGAAGCAACAAGAATAGTCACTGAAACATTAAAAGAGCTTCAAAATGTAAAAATTGGAACACAACCAAAAGATACAGTCATGATGGAAAACCAGGCTACTGTCAATTTTCCTCCTTCTTCTCAAGAAACTGACAATACAGAGTCAGCGATTCAGATCAGATTTAGACAGATTAAAGAGAAGAATGACTATTCTAAGGAAATGGAATAGAAAGTATAGTTTTACATATTTCAATGACTCATTTATAGCCCCTGCTATGTATCTCTTGGAAAAAGAGGAGATCCCTAGGATCAATGATGAGACAAGAAGAATTTTGCAGTTATCAGAGGGCTACAAAACTAGAGATTGGTATTTATATAAAAATCATACAGAAATCAGAGTGTATGGCTCATCCCTGGCCCCATATAAGTTACCCAGATTTCTTACTACAAGAATATTTGCTTTAGAATATCTGAGACAACTATTGAATGTAGATGAAATCAACTTCATAGCTTCCAAGAAAAAGACCCAATTTAAGCTAAAAAATCAAATTGGGCCATTCATTGTGAATAAAAGAGAAGCTGCCAATGAGATAAATGTCAAACTTAAAGAGTATAAGTTCCCATGTAGTTTTACATGGAAGTATGACCCACAAGGTATTTTGAGTGCAATAAGGGTAAAATGTAAGTTTCCTATTTACTTGCATGATCCTAAGCCCCATATTGAAAGATATGTAAATAAAATTGAATGGGAGCCAAACACCCTATATGATGATGATTCACAAGCAGTACAGGTAATACAGGTAGACAGTGGCAAAGGCAAACAGATTGAACAGACACAGGTGGCTTCTACAAGCAAAGATACCGATAATGTACATAAAAGAGACAGAGAAGGAGATAGTTTCATAGCTGAGACTATTGAGGACATAAAATTCAGAACTCCTTATAGTAAAAGAAGCAAGTCAACAGAAGAAGAAAAGGATAAGGATGTAAATATTGATATAGATGGTGAAGCAACAAGAATAGTCACTCAAACATTAAAAGAGCTTCAAAATGTAAAAAATGGAACACAACAAAAATATACAGTCATGAAGGAAAACCAGGCTACTGTCGATTTGCCTCCTTCTTCTCAGGAAACTGACAATACAGAGTTAGAGATTCAGATAAGATTCAGACAGATTAAAGAGAAGAATGAAGAGATCAAGAATCAAGCTCATTCTATATTTCTTAAGGAAAAGCCTAGAAACAAAGACATGCTTCTTTCAGCATTTGATTATTCATCCAATAAATTGGTAATGTCATTCTTGAAGCCTATAGTGGCTGAGCCAAAATCAGTGGTAGATTATTCCAAAATAGATTTTGAAGTGGATGCAGATGTCATTCATGAATTAGATCAAATTGAATTTCATAGGAGCAATACTGAAATGCTATATTCCAAAATTGTCAGTAAAACTATGAAATCAATTAGGCTTGAGAAAACAGTGCTCAACCTCCAAAATCAAATGAAGTTGGACAAAGCCTCATTGTATGCTAATAATTTAAGAATAAAAGCACTAGAAGATATAGTGATTGAAGCAGGGGGTGACCCAGCCAACATTGAAGGGGAAAAATTCTTAATTAAACAGAAAAATGAGGATATAGCTGCTCTTAGAAAACAATTGAAGTTTCCTCAGAGTGAAAACTCTCAAGCAAAAGAAATTCTACAGCAAAAAACAGAGAATGATGATTTAAAGCAGCTTGTACATCAAATGACAGATCAGATAAAAACAATGGAAATTCAAATAGAAGCTCTAATGAAAGAGAATGAAGAACTAATAAAAGCACAACCAATGGTCATTCCTACAGTGATCCCCAATGTAAACATTGCTATACCATCTACTTTGGCAGAACACTTGGCACCGAAGGAGTACTGGCAACTGCAGTGCCAATTAATTCTCTAATCTCTGCCTCTTCTTCTTCATCCTCACAGAGGAGAACACTACAACACCAAGATAAAGATATTGTTAGTTTGAAAGGCATTATTAATAATTTTGAAAATTCCAAAAATGATGCCTTGATTACTTCTAAAGGACATGAGCAAAGGTCCGATCGACTACAAGAACAGGTAAAGATTCTACAAGCACAAGTAAATCTTACAGATCAAATGGCCTATATAAAAAATCATTTATGGACCAAAATTATTGAAGGCATTCATTCTCAATGGCCTTCAATTCGGATAATTTATGAACAGAGGGAGTTACTTCAAGTTGCTAGTGCAGAGATTGACAAGACTAAGAGGGAAATTGACAAAAAACCAGCCCAAGCAATCCAACTCATAGCTTTTTTAAACAGTAAAACTAGGGAAGAGTTGGAATAATTGAAAATTGTTGATAGAACAGAAACCATTCTTCAAATAAAAAAGGTCCTGAACAAAAGAAACATAATGAGTACTCTAGAGGACCGGTGTAAAGACATGAATTTATCCATCTCAATATTTTTAGCCAAATACAAAACATTGTCAGAAGCAGGTTTGCCTGATATTCATGCATTGAATGACAAGTTAATGCCTCAGAAATATTATGATCTAAAAATCAGAAATCATGCAAAAGAGCAAGCCAGACAACAACTGCCTCAAGGATCACCAACAGGCAAAATACTTCTTCAGTATTTTGAAAATATGTTCTTTTTAGATAATGAGATCAAGCATATGTTCACTATCAAGCCTAACTTTGCCAAGTATACAGAGGCAGATGAAAGTTACAGAAAATTGAAGACTATGAAGATCCCCTCTGCAGAAAAGTGGCAAGAATTCACAGATCTGCTGTGAATTTAATGGATAAAAATTAGGAAATTCACTTGGAAATTCATTTTTTATTGTTACCTCAAATGGTAAAAATACAAGGTTAAAGTGCACAACAACAATCAGTTCAAATTAGAATAATCAGTTCTATTTTTTCTTGTAAAAAGGTAACAACTTGCAAACTATTTTGCAGTTGTCCCTCTTTTTAAGTTTTCTTTCCTATTTTTTATTAAAACATTATCTCAATTCCTGAGATATTTTGTAAACAATTTTTTGTATAAATACTTCACAATTCGAAGTATTCAGTGTGAATAAAATTTCTCAAGACAACTATAGTCTTATTTGCCGGTTATATTGAAGTTGGTGAGTCAATTAGTGAAAGCAGCAGACTGGAAAGAGATCAGAGACATCATAGCTAAGGATTCTCATGGTGACAAGATAAGTCTCATTTCTTTCCTTGTTTTCAGTGTATTTCTTTAAAGTTTACATTCATTCATATTATGTTTTTCTAGTCTATAATGATCAACTAAGGAAAAATTAAACAGGGTTAGTGATAATAAGCTCCCTGTTTCGAAACTTGTTGGCATTTTAATGTTTTCTACTTTGTTCGTGCTCTCTACTTGGCCATTGGCCTGTGGGTGATATGGAGTTGTAATCTTGTGCTGAATGTGGTAGTTTTGCAATGTTTCGGCTAATTTATTACCTACAAATTGTGGTCCTCCATCTGTGATTATGTCCCTTGGGAGACCATAGCGCACAAATATTTGGAAAAGAAACTGTACTACAGAGTCCTCTATAGCTTTTGAAAGTGCCTCTGCTTCGACCCACTTAGTGACATATTCGGTTGCAACTAGGATGTATGTTTTTTGGTTTGAGGGAGGACTAATAGGGCCAAAAAAATCAAGTGCCCAACATTCAAATGGTTCAATCACTAGTTGAGGGTTCAAAGGCATTTCATCAGACTGCCCAGGGCGTCCTGCCCTTTGGCAGCTATCACAGGCCTGCACGAATTTTTTGGCATCCTTAAAGATGGTAGGCCAGTAATAGCCTGTTCGTAAAACCTTATGGGAAGTTCTATGGTTCCCAGTTAGATCCCCTTCTTCAATCTTCTTATCTGTAGCTTAAGGATTCTTAAGTGCCCTTTTGCTCAGATTCCATCCACTCCATCAAATCAAGCCTATACATAGCCTTAGAAGGTCACCTATCTTGCCCTTAGCACATTTGCATCTCTGAGCCTTATTTCTTAGTTCTGCTTGCCTAGAGAGTTGAATCCATTGCCCAATATTCTGGTAGATCCTTCTAGTTTACCTTGAAATCTCTTTATTCCCACCAATCTTTTAAAATCAAACCCAAATACACAATCATAGCTAGCCTAATATATGTTACTAAAACAAAGCTAAATCATACGGAGAGATCCCTCTCTGGAGTTCAAGAAGGCTAGATCTTGAATTCCCAAAGCGGTTCTTGGTTACCCCTGGTGTTCTTAACTACAAAATCCCTATCCCACAACCTGAGAATTACTAGGGTGATAACAGGCCTTGGGGGTATTACGATCCTTGGAGGAAACTCCCACAGCTAGAAGAGTTGACAGAGAAAATTGGATCGAGTACAAAGGTGTGGCATGTGGGTTTTACCCTACACCAATTGTTATGGTGCATATATGATGTGTATTAAAGTTTATCTTATAATTTTGTTGAAGTAGCATACAACAATTTACATAGTGATATGAGAACCACTCTCTAGAGTATACATCGATTTTGTACACATGGCTTTTCAATTGCTTTTTAAGATATATCATTGGTGATGGTCACATGATTATATAATGAACCATTAAGTTGAACTATGAAATTATTCATCACAACACACACACACACATATTGATGAATTAATAATTTTTCTCATATAATTTTTTAATCTATTTTGAAAATAAATAAATTATATATAATTATTTCTAAGAAGAACAAGAGAGAATTCCTTACCATATCTTCGTAAAACATATAATAGCAAGAAAATTAATCTATTGAAATTTCATTTCCAAACATATTCATGGAGTAAAATGAAGATTAAAAGGATATATTCATGGATTTACCTATAACATCACCTCATCATTAAGAATGTAAATGTACAATATTGATGATACATAGGTTAGGATAAAATTAATCTATTGAAATTTCATTTCCAAACATATTCATGGAGTAAAATGAGGATTAAAAAGAGATATTTATGAATTTACTTATAACATCACCTCATAAAAGTGTAAATGTCCAATATTGATAAAATTTATTTATATATGATAAATAATAAACCTTTATCTCACATGTATCATATAATCTTATAAACAAACAATTGCACCGGGGTGCAATCCTCAAAACTTTTAAACTGTCTAATGTATATGTACCTATTTAAAGTATTCGGGGCCCACATTACAAATGCCCAAAGTGAAATATTTGCACATATGTTATATATGAGCCAATGGTTTAAATAACTATCGGGCGGTGAAACAAAACTTATAACAAAATATTAATAAAACTATATCATACGTCCAGACTTCAAAAAAAATAAACCCGATTTCAATCACAAATTCGCGTTCCAAAATAGCTTGCTGATGTCACCCTAATTTGTGACGCGAAAACTTCATAGAATACACCATATAAAAATTCTGGTCCGTTTTTTGGCTTTTCGTACGGAGGAAAACTGTGACGCGAAAATCAAATTAATTCCGCCCTATAATGTTTCGGGTCCGGAATTCCACAATGCAGACGGGCCAAAAAATAACGCGATCGAATCGCCTGCTTCCACGTGGATGGCTGATTTGGTCTGTGGTCTATGGGACCATGTTCTTCTGAATTAAAATCTCCCGCGTTTACTATTAAATTTCTCTGTTTCCAAAACAATACAACGCTCTATTTTTAAGTGTGCAGGGACTGTGATTTCAAAACCAAAATTGACCGTTCATCAGTTTTAGAAAGTGGCTGTTTGACAAAGCCATTCAAACAGATTTAGAAAGCGGCCAGAGGACAGGGTAGGTAGTTGAAATTAATATTTCAACATCCCTCATTCACTGAGAATACCCTCCTTGGTGCCTTCTTCGCCGGACTACGATGTGTTCATCAACAGTCGTGAACCCGATGTCCGTTTCTTCGCCAGGCATCTTCACAACAGTCTTGTTTCCAGAGGATTGCGAGTCTTTCTCGACAGCATAGAATTGCAGGCTGGACAATCCATACCTTCACAAATCAAAGACGAAATTAAAGGAGCCTCTCTCATTATTACTATTTTCTCTCCAAATTATGCGCAATCGCAAAGGTGCCTCCATGAACTACTCCTCGCGCTGCTCTGTAAGCCGACCATTTTTGCAAAGGCATATAACTGTCGTTTATTGCATATAAAGGTCATTATACCGATGGCGACTGGAGTGTCACTATTATAGTCGTCGCAAGAGCGACAGTTCGAGGACGGACAAAACGTGGTTCGTCATAACGTCGCAATTCTGACGCCTTGACAACGTGTTGCAATACCGACACCTTTTTCGTTGCTTCCAAACAAGCGTCGCTCTTCCGATGCCTCCAAACGTTGCAATTGCGACACTTTGAAATTGTGTC
>JAXQQM020060580.1:0-48854 GCA_034641835.2 Pinus albicaulis | reverse complement strand
TAGAGCAGCCTGAAGGTTTTGAGATCTTCAGCAGTGAGTCGCATGTGTGCCGACTCAAGAGAGCACTGTACGGGCTGAAGCAAGCACCTTGTGCTTGGTACACTCGCATAGACAGCTACTTCACCGAGCTTGGATTCTCCAAGAGTGAGGCGGATCCTAACCTGTACCAGATTGTGGTGGAGGGGAAGCTGTTGATCATCGTACTGTATGTAGATGATCTGATTTTGACGGGTGATGAGCGGTTGATACTTTCATGCAAGGAGGATCTTGCACGAGAGTTTGAGATGAAGGACTTGGGCATCCTTCATTATTTCCTAGGATTGGAGATTTGGCAGCGCAGCGGAGGACTGTTTGTTTCTCAGGGCAAGTATGCCCGGGAGATTCTGGAGAGGTTCAACATGCAAGGCTACAAGCCTGTTGATACCCCTCTTCCTGGAGGATGGAGGAAGGGAGATGCTACTTCGGAGGAGGTAGTGGATGCCACTGTCTATCGACAGTTGGTGGGGTCGTTGATGTATTTGGTCAATACTCGACCCGATATATGCTATGCAGTTAACCAGCTTTCGCAAGCTATGGTTAAGCCTACCAAGCTCTTTTGGAAGGCGGGCAAGCATGTATTGCGCTATATCAGAGGCACATCGGGATATGGTCTGTGGTACAGACAGGAGGATGGAGTGAAGCTTTCTGGTTTCACTGATGCAGATTGGGCAGGGAGCCCAACAGACCGGAAGAGCACTTCTGGAGGAGTTTTCAACATTGGGTCGACAGCAGTTTCCTGGTACAGCAGGAAGCAGAGATCCGTGGCACTCAGTTCAGCAGAGGCCGAGTACATGGCAGCAAGCTTGGCTGCATGCGAGGCTATTTGGATGAGGAAGATCCTCGTAGGATTGTTCGGGTTGCATTTGGAGCCTACAGTGATTTACTGTGATAACCAGAGTTGCATTAAACTCTTGGCTAATCCAGTATTTCATGATAGATCCAAACACATCGACATCAGGTACCATCATATCAAAGATTGTGTTCAGCGGAGAATCATGATGCTTTCATATGTTCCCACGGAGGATCAGGATGCTGACATCTTGACGAAGGCGCTCACCAGGAGCAAGTTCGAATTCCACAGAGGCAGGATAGGGGTTACAGATAATCCATATCTTGTTGAGAGGGAGTGTTGAAAATGCAACAAGATGATGGAGCTTAGTGAAATGAAGTCGCCTTCACTAAGTGGGCCCGCAGGCTATTTTTGGCACAAAATCTATTTTTAGACTATGTCTATTTTTAGACATATGGAGCATGGTTCGGGGATTCCAGTTTGAGATTCTTAGAGCATTGGTCATGTTGGTAAAAATAGATGAGACTCTATTTTTAGGTCAAAGAGGTCGAAGTCTGTTTTTAGACTGCCTCTCCTTAAAACAGGGAAGTCAAATATTATTTACCCTTAATAATATTTGGACTCTAAACAGCAGTTTATTCTCTTGGAGCACTTCAGTTCGAGCTACAGAAGTGGCTCATGCATCGACGGAAGGGTCGCTTATTTGAGGTTTGATGGCATCATGCATGGTTGACTTCAGTTAGGACTTCAGTGGCAGAAGTTTGGTGGAGTTAATGAGATAGATAGTGGAGTTGTGTTCTGTTTATTTTTAGTTGAACTAGTTGAGATTAGTTTAACTAGCTAATCAATTATTTATGAGTGGAGTGAATTAAATATTATTTAATTCATTAATTAGTAACTCATTATTCAACTCAAGAACACATCAGTTCACTACAGTGCATGATCAGTTCAGTGGAGACCAATGAAAGAGGTAGATGAAAGGGTGGAGTTAGCTATCAGTGGCGACATCAGTTGTGCATGAGATTTGCACCACACTTGGAGGAATTGTCCATGACAATTGCGCAGTCAAGCCAAGGAGATTCGAACCTTGGATCTCTATATAGACAGGCCTGGATTGCGCAATAGAGGCAAGGCAATTGGCGGTGATTTTTGAACTAGTAACCTGTTCAAAACTGAGCTAGATTGTGGGTAACTGTATGAGAAAGTACTGAGTACTTGTGAGGAGTATTGTACTGAGTTTGTTACTTGATTTCTCCATTATAATATACACAATAGCTGCGGGGTTTTCAGCTATAAGCTTTCCCCATACATATTGTGTTAATGTATATGATGATTTGATGTGTTATCGCTTGTTTTATTTCCGCATGTTTGATGATCTGAGTGGAAGAGATTATGTGTTGCATATAAATTCGAATTGTATGTGATCAGGATAGTCTCGGTGGATAATTAATTATTATTCAGCAAATTTCTACAACCCACTTGTATAAATTTTAAAACAATTAAACTCTAATACATCAGAAAAAGTATTTTTTTTTTATGCCAAAGTATAAGACTATAATACTTTAACATATTTAACATGTTTTCTTTTATTTCAATTTCAGATTTTTTTGTATTTTTAATATAAAATTAAAAGGATATGCAAATGATCCACAACATCTAGCTCCACCTAGGGATAGTTTTTTTTTCCACAAAACACTAAGAACCTGTAGATCAGTGCCTTCAATTCGGGCATGGAATCAAAAATTGCTTGATGAGAAATATACAATGATATAAAACAAGATATGTATAATGATGAAATAGCTGCTTCTAGTGCTGGAAATAGTGTTTCAAATATAGCCCATTAACAGGCAGTTCTATTGCTTCTCCGTCAAGAATTTTCAACATGAAAGTGTTATTTGGTTTGGCTTCAATGATTTTATACACACCATACCATAAAGGATCAAATTTTCCATGTTTCCCTTTATCCTCTTTCATTGTATCCCATCTTAGTACCAAATCTCCATTTTGAAACATGATCTCTCTTGCTTTCTTGTCAAAAATGGACTTCATTTTCTCCTGATAAGTGACCAAATTGTCCCTAACCTTATTTCTGCTTTCACTTAATTCCATCACTTTATTCATTCTTCTAATCAAGGCATTAGGTTCCTCTTGAGCATCTTGAAGGAAATATATTACTAGCCTTACTAACTGAGTGGGAAAAAATGCTTGGGTTCCATATACTAATTCATAAGGTGACTTACCAGTGGATCTTCTAGTATTCATCCTCATTGCCCATAAAGAAAAGACCAGCTTTGAATCCCAATTCTTCTGGTTCTCATTTATTGTCTTCTTCAAGATTTTCACCAACGTTTTATTAGAGGATTCTACTAATCCATTTCCTTGAGGGTGATATGTTGTGGAGTGGGACAATATCACATTATAAGTTTGACAGAATTTTATAAACCTGACTGAGTTGAAAACTTGAGCGTTATCTATCACAATCTTCATTGGACATCCAAATCTTCTAAAAATATTTTCTTCCAAAAATTTCTTTACAACCAAATCATTTGCTCTTCTGGAAGGGAAAGCCTCTACCCATTTTTTAAAATAATATGTTGTAGTCAAAATCCATTTAAATTTCCCACTTGATGGTGGATTGATTTCCCCAATGAAATCCAATCCCCATTTTCTGAAAGGTTCTTCAACAAAAACATGGAGAAGAGGTAAATGAGCTAACCTTTTCTTTTCTACAAACAACTAGAATTTTTGACAACTTCTAACAATACTATATACGTCTACAAATAAAGAGGGCCAATAAAAATCTGATTTAAGAATCTTATGAGCAATTACTTTCTACCTGTAATGACCTCCACATAAGCACTCATGATACTCTTTAATCACTTCTATGGTTTCCTCTTCTGTTAGACATAACAACAACACACCAGAAGGATCTTTCCAATACAAATTAGCTTCAATTATAACATAAGGCTGAGCTTGAAGTTTCAAGGCTCTGTACCTAGCTCTGTTAATTGAAGGTGGACAAGAAAGGAAACACAAATAATGAATAATATCTTTGTACTAGTTTGAACAAAGGAATTTATACTTAATTGCTGCTCTTGTCTGAACATGATTTGATTCTTCAGTGACTTATTCTACAAGTGCAAGTAAACTAATTCCCAAAGCTTGGAAATTAGATTCTGCTAACAATTTAGCCAGTCCTAGTCCTTTGACTAGCTTTGTTGGTTTGATATCCAAATCATATTCTTGGATTTTAGCAATCCATTTCCCTATTCTCCCTTCAACATCACTCTGTACTAATACATCCTTTATAGCAGAATTAGGCACATATGCTACAATTTTAGAATGAAGTATACGAGTTCTAAAAGCTTTTAGTGATTTAACCAGAGCATATACTTGTTTCTCCAAGATATTATACTTCAGTTCTGCATCTCGAAGCACTTTGCTAAAAAATGCTACAGGCTTCTCACTTCCTTCTTCATTTTTTTGTAGTAGCACAACAAAAATTGTAGAAGAATATGCAAATGAGAAAATTTGAAATGGCTTCAAGTAATCTGGACTGATTAAAACAGGAGCTTCTTGGAGAGCTTCTTTAATTCTTCCAAAAGATTCCCTTGCATATTTGTCCCACTTTGATTCAGCATCCTTTTTCAACATATCTGTTATTTTGGTGACTATCTCAACATAATTTGGAACAAATCTCCTCAGAAAATTGATTTTTCCAAGAAATCTTTGAATATCCTTCTTACTTCGAGGCAGTGGAATTGTCTGTATGGCTTGAACCTTTGCTGGATCAATCTTGTTAGGTCCCTATATTAATAGTGTAGTCCCTTATTATGTTAGTGTAGCCCCCGTTATTGTTATTGTTGTACCCCTGTAACCCCAATATTTTTATTATTATGCCCTTAAATTATTATTTTTAGGTCGGCTAGGATTACATTGTGGCCCCACTAGGATTACATTATGGCCCCATGGACTCCTATATATAGAAGGAGGTTTTGGTCATTTGTATCATCTAAGAATTGTTCATTTATGTAATGTATTGGAGGTTTCCCCCTCGAAGTGGCTTATTTTTAATGCGTTGATATCTCTTTTCTTCTATTTTTGGAGCTGGATACACAACATTTGGTATCAGAGCTTTGAGATTCTAGGGTTTCACTGCTCTAAACAGGTCAGCGTGGAATTTTCGCTATAACGTTTTTTCTATGAAGGTTCAGAATCTGAAATTTTTAGAGTGCGAAGCAAAAATCCTGAAGAACATCATTAAAAAATTTTAGAGCTTGGTTTGCAATATTTTCGGAGATATGATTTGTCCAAGTTAGGTCATTTTGCAGGCTCTTGAATTTAACCTAAATAGGTCATCGTGGTAATTTCGTAATAACTTTTTTTCTACGAAGGTTCAGAAGCTGACATTTTTACAGTGCGAAGCCACAATCTTGAGGAACATTTTCAAATAATTTTAGATATTGGTTCACAACATTTTTGGAGATATGATCTGTGGAATGTAGTGCTTTTTCAAGCTCCTGAATTTCATCTCAAAGAGGTGATCGTGGGAAAATATTCATAACACACTCTCTGAGCATTGGATTGGAGTGACGTAACAAGTGGTCGCAAGTATATAGATTATAATTTCTTGTCTATCACTTTCAGAGCCAAAGGACAAAACAGTGACACGTGGCAAGTCGTACAAGTTCGCTCTACTGAACCAGTCCATAATTAGGTCATTGTGGAAGATTGGACATAACTTTGCCTTGGAGAATGCAAATTAGGTCAGACCTGTGGCATTCGAAAGAGAATTCAGAGGGATACCTCAATGCAAAATTTCAGATATTGAAGAGCTGCAATCACAGATATAATCAAATTTCAATATCGAGCTCCTCAAAAGCAAGAAAAAGGTGTGTTATTTTTTTTTCCGAATCGCATAAGTCTTGTTTGAAGAATCAATTTGAATTGATTACAAGGGCATATTGTAGATATCAGTATTGGGTTCTAAAAAATTCCCCATAAAAATAATTCAACACCCATTAACCCTTCAGAAGGCTCTACTATGACTCATGAAGATGAAGAATTGCAACATGATGTATCAAAATTACAAGAGCAAGTGCACAAAATTTTGCTCTCGCAAAGAGTGGCAAAAAATGAAATGAAAGTTTTGAAGAAATGCATGGAAGCGAAGATGGATGGTTTGAAGAATAATATGGATGGTTTGAAGAAAGGCGTGGAAGCGAATATGGATGGTTTGAAGAAAGGAGTGGAATCTAAGATAGATGGCATGGAAGTTGGCATGGAATCTAAGATGGATGACATGGAAGCTAAAATCGAAAACATGAAGAATGATCTAAAAACAGACATGGAAGGTTTGACAAAGTTGATACAAGAAATGTTTCCTAATGGTGAAAAGATAGTAGAGGAAACCCATGATGAGAACAAAATAAATGTTAATTGTGATTTCATAAACTCTAATGTTGGTGGGAAGAACCACCATATTCCAAGAATGGTTATGAGGAAGTTTGATGGAAAGGATCATGTAACATGGATACTACATATGGAGCAATATTTTGATCTCCATAATGTGCAAAACACACAAAAGGTATGCATTGCAACTTTACATTTAGAACAAAATACATTTGTATGGTATTAAAGGCTTTGCTCCCGTAAAAAAATTGTCACTTGGTCAATTTTTACGGAGGAAATGATAGCACATTATGAGAATACAAAGAGCAACACATTATTTAGTGAATTGATAAATCTCAAACAAAAGGGTTTAGTGGGGGAGCACATTGAGGACTTCCAAAAATTGAATATAAGGGTAACTCATATTCCAGAGGAACACAGGAGTGATCTATTCATAGGTACTTTAAAGGATAACATCCAACATGAAGTTCGCATTTTGGAACCTGATTCATTGGAGAAGGCATTCAAGTTGGTAAGAAAAATTGAATGTAAAATTATGGCAACAAGGAAGCCTACCACTCACTTCTATAAAGAAGGAAGTTTTGCTACGCCTATATTTCCACAACCTACAAGGTTGACACCACAACAATTGGAAGAAAAAAGAGCAAAAGGGCTTTTCTACAGTTGTGATAGAAAATACACTAAAGTTCATACGTGTGCTGAGAAGAAATTATTTTACATAGATTGTGAAGAGGAAGAAGAAAATGAACAAGAAGAGGATATACACCAGGAACCAACCCTAGAAGAAGAAAAAATGGTCAAACCATATCATGTAATGCATTGGCGAAATTACCACTCCTCAAACTCTCAAGATAGAAGGACGTATCAAGAAGAAAAAGGTAATAGTGTTGATTGATTCGGGTAGTACCCATAATTTTATTCATTATAAGGTAGCCAGAATTGGATATCCTCACCTTCTTGACACCGAATGTCAAGTGATGGTACACCAAATGGAGGAACTATAAATTTCTCTGGAAAATGCCATAATATCAAGCTAACCATGGGGGAATATGTATTGAATAGTCCAATTATTTCCATTCCAATGGTAGGTGTTGATGTTGTACTAGGAGTACAATGGTTACAATCTTTGGGGATGATAGATTTTAATTTTCAAGAATGTTTCTTGAATTTTTTTTCGGAAGGAAAGGAAGTTGAATTACGGGGTATGATAGGGAATCCATGGAAGATAATAAGCTCTAATATTACAACAAAGCTTCTGAAGAAAGAACAACGACCTGTAATTGCACAATTATTGTCACTAGAAGTTCCAACATCAAAATCATCTATTTCTCCATATCTCCAAAAAGTCTTGGACAATCATTCCAAGGTGTTTGAAACTCCGAAAGGACGCCCACCTGACAAGTGATCATGATCATGCTATTCATTTGATTCCATGAATTTTTCCTCCAAACATCCAACCTTACAGATATCCTTATGTCCAAAAGAGTGAAATTGAACGTATGATTGCAGAAATGTTAGAGGCTTGTATAATTCAACCTAGTCAAAGTTCTTTCTTCACTCCTGTAGTATTGGTACATAAGAAGGATGGATCATGGTGCATGTGTCCCAGTTATAGTGAGCTCAATAAGCTCACCATTAACGATAAATTTCCCATTCTTGTGATTGATGAATTATTGGATGAATTACATGGAGTAATTTATTTTACCAAGTTGGATCTTCGTTCAAGATATCATCAAATTAGAATGAAGACTAAAGATATTCCAAAAACAACATTTCGATTTCATGAGGGTCATTATGAATTTTTAGTCATGCCTTTTGGCCTTACCAATGCACCTTCTACATTTCAAGGGTTGATGAATTCCATTTTCAAACCCTTCCTTTGAAAATTTGTGCTAGTATTTTTGATGATATACTAATCTACAGGAGGTCTTGGAAGGATCATGTTCAACATGTTGACAGGGTGCTCAAACTATTGTAGGAGAAACAATTATATGAAAAAACATCCAAATGTTTCTTTGGAGTACAAGAAGTGGAATATCTAGGTCATATTGTATCTCACGAGGGTGTTAAGGTAGACCCTAACAAAATTAAATCCATTAAGGAATGGAAAGTCCCCATAACCATAAAGTAGTTGTGAGGATTTCTCGAGTTAACAGGGTATTATTACAATTTTGTTAAGAATTATGGGAGAATAGCGGCACCTCTAACAAAATTATTGAAAAAATATTCATTTTCATGGACTTCTGAAGCAACTAAGGACTTTGAACATCTTAAAGAGGCAATGTGCCTAGCATCGGTCTTAGCTACGCCAAACTTCACAAAAACCTTTATTGTGGAATGTGATGCCTCGGGAAATGGAATTGTTGTTATTTTAATGCAAGAAGGAAGACCCATTTCTTTTGAAAGTCGTTCAATCAAAGGAAAGTATTTAAAAAAGGCTATTTATGAGAAGGAAATGTTGGCAATACTACATGCACTAAAGGAATGGAGACCTTACCTAATGGCAATACACTTCAAGGTAAAAACTGATCATGATATTCTTAAACACTTTTTGGAACAAAGACTATCTTCAGAAGAGAAGCAAAAATTGGTCACAAAGATGTTGGGTTATGACTTTGAAATTGTCTACAAAAAAGGGAAGCTAAATGTTGTTGCAGATGCACTCTCAAGAAAAGATGAAGAGGTGGAAGCATTGCTTTTTTCCATTTCAATTATCCAACCAGATTGGATAAACAAAGCAAGAGACGAATGGAAGAAGGATGAAGAAGTGTGGACTCTCATTCAAAAGTTGTAGCAAGATCCTAGTACATCTAATAAATTTAGTTGGAAAAATGATTCCTTATGGTGCAAATATCGCTTATATATTTTCAAGAATTCCAAACTAAAACAAAATATTATTTTTGGAATTTCATGAGAGGACACTCGGGATTTATAAAAACTTACCATGGGGTGAAGAAAGAATTTTTTTGGGATGGCCTTAAATCTGATATTCAAAATTTTGTGGTGGAACGTTTGGTTTGCCAGCAAAACAAATTTGAGACAATTAAGACCTCGAGTCTTCTACAACCTTTATCCATAACAAGTTAACATTGGGAGGAGATTTCAATGGATTTTATCATAGGTTTACCTAAGTCCGAAGGAAAGAGTGTCATCATAGTGGTAGTTGATATACTTACCAACTATGCATAATTTTGTGCATTATCTCATCCATTAAAAGAAAGTAAAATTGCTACTGTATTTATGGAAACAATTCAAAAGCTACATGGAAACCCAAATATTATTGTAAACGATAGATATCCCTTTTTTATTGGAAATTTTTGGAGGGAATTATTTTCTTGTTTGGGTAATCAACTAGTTCATAGCTCAACTTATCATCCTCAATCCGATGGTCAAAATGAGATAGTGAAAAAATGTTTGGAAGGATATCATCGTTGTTTTGTATATGATAAGAAAGCACAATGGGTCAAGTGGTTACCTCTCGCTGAATGGTGGTATAACACTTCCTTCCATACTGCAGCAAAAATGGCTGCATTTATGGCACTTTATGGATATCATCCACCATCCATCACATCTTATTTAAGTGAAAATTCTAGGGTTCAAGCAGTGGAGGATCACATTGAGCATCAACAAGAAGTTCTCCAACTCTTAAAGGATAACCTAAATTTGGCACAAAATCGAATGAAACAACAGGCAGATCAACATCGCGGTGAGAGAAGTTTTGATGTGGGATGCGGGTATTTTAGGCTACAACCATACAAACAAATGTCCCTCGAAAAGCGAAGCTAAGAAGGATAATGAAATTATCGCCAAAGTACTATGGTCCTTACAGGTTTTTGCAAAGATTGGTACTATGGCATACAAATTGGAGCTTCTGCTTCTTAGTGGTGCATCTCGTTTTCCATGTTTCATGCTTAAAAGGTTATTGGGGAAAAACTTCCGAGTTCAAACAATACTAGAACTTGATGAGGAAGGAAAAATCATATTGGAACCTGAAGCAGTCACGGAAACAAGAACTCGACAGCGACGAAATCGATGAATTTCAGAGTATCTCATCAAGTGGAAGAACTTACCCACTAAAGATTCTACATGGGAGAATAAAAAATTTATACAAAAGCACCCAGAGCTACTCAAGCGTTGAGGATAACACTTTTTTGAAGGAGAAGGGCATGTTAGGTCCCTATTTTACTAGTATATTTCCTTATTGTTGTTAGTGCAGCCCCCTTATTGTTATTGTTGTACCCCTGTAACCCCAATATTGTTATTATTGTGCCCTTACATTGTTATTGTTAGGTCGGCTAGGATTATATTATGGGCCCATGGACTCCTATATATAGAAGGAGCGTTTGGTCATTTGTATCATCCAAGAATTTTTCATTTATGTAAGTCACCATCGAAGGTTTCCCAGCCTAGAGTGGCTTGTTCTAAGGGCGTTGGAGAGTATCTCTTTTCTTATATTTTGGAGGTACAGTTTACACAACAAATCTTCCTCCCTTGCTGAAACTACTGCTGTGGCCCATCAATTTTCCTTCTTCTAGAGCAAAAAAGGAATTTTTAGGATTCAATGATAATCCATATTTCCTTCATTTTAAAAAGGCTTTCTCCAAATGTTGTAGGTGTTCATCATCAGAACTTGAAAAAATTGTAACATCATCAAGATAAATAACTACAAATTTGTCCCCTACAAATGCAATATCCATTTCCCTTTGGAAAGTAGCTCATGCATTCATGAGGCCGAATGGCATCCTGGCATACATGAATGCTCCCCAGGGTGTAGTGAAAGCAATTTTATTTTGATCTTCCTTCTCCATAGCAACCTGATTATACTCGGAAAAACCATCAACCATGGATAACCTGTATGCTCCAGTTACTTTCTGCAAGACAAAGTCCATCTTTGGCAAAGGATAATTATACTTCAGTGAAGTTCTGTTCAAGTTTCTGAAATCTACACATAGTCTTATCTCTTCATTTTTCTTCTTGACTGGTACAAGATTGGAAACCCAATCTGAATATCTTAGAGGAACTATAATCTTTGCTTGTAAAAGTTTCTTTACCTCTTTTTCAATTGGAGCCAACAATAATGGGTTAATTTGTCTGAGCTTCTATCTATGAGGCTTAATCCCATCTTTCAATGGAATTTTGCGCTGAATAATAATTTTATCATAAGTTTTCAAATCTTCATATGACCATGAAAATACATCCGTAAACTGCTTGAAAATATCTACATACCTTTCTTTGTATTCCTTTGGAACTCCTTTAAATAGTTTGACCATTTTAGGCTCATGTTGAGTTCCTAAATTACAGTCCTCCATTTCTCCATCCTGGGCTACCTTTTTTTGGTTTACTGCCACATCGTTAGCATCAAACAACATTTCAAGAGGTACTAAACCTCTGGGCAAAATATTATCTTTCAATTGAATTATCTTCTGGTCTCCAATTGTCTGCTTAATTTTTTTAGACATTTCACCTTGATCACTTTCATCCACTTCTAAATCAACTTGACTGTTTTCAAAATTTCCAATCATCGTCAAGAACTAATTAATCTGCTCATCATCCTCAAAGACTTGCCAATGCTTTACATTGTCAGGGATTGAAGGCCTGTGTCTCAACTCAATCTCATATCTCAACCTTGGATTGATTGGTGGTTTGAATGTACTGGCTGCAATTGTTAACGAATCTGTCATTCTATTCTCCTCTCTTGGAATAAACTGTAAATTAAAGGCCTAAAAATAATTTTCAATTAGATCCCATACCTCATTTCTATAAGACTTCAATCTGGGATGCTTTGTCTGACACCAATTCTTAACTTGCCTTATGAGCAATTCAGAATCACCAAAAATAGAGATAGACTGAATTCCCATCTATTTAGTTGTTTGCAGACTTAAAATCAATGCTTCGTATACAACTACGTTATTAGTGGATTCAAATTCCAGTTTGAAATAAAAAGGTACAAGGTTACCTTCAGGTGATACAATTATAAATCCAGCTTCGGTGCCCTCCTTAGGGAATGCTCCATCAAATTAACACTTCCAAATTTTATCTGAATGTAGCTCCTTATGTACAATGGCTGAAGGGAGCTGCCCCTATGAATCTTCAGCAAATTCTGCATCTTCATGTAGCATGAAACATGAGAGATCCTCCTTCTCTTGACCATAAATGGGGGAATTACCTACATCCTTTTTGGTAGTAGTATTCAAAAATATGGTTTCACGGTATAACCTCCTTTCCTCCCCATTAAAAACAGGAATGATGGCATATGTGAAATCTAATTTCAAAACCCCTCCAAGTTTTTCCCCTCAAGATCTGGACAACAACATACCAAATCTAGCTGGAATATCTGCTACTACCACATCCATCATAATACTCTTAGCTAGAATTTGAGCTAAGGAAGCAACCATATCTTTGATAAGACTGACACACTTCACCCTTTTTGAATCAAAAGAATAAAGGTCTCTATATGGCTTGGTAATTTGAAAATTTAACTCTTTCATCACAGAAAGTGGCATTAGATTATGTGATGCACCAGAATCTAGCATACAATTATGTAAAATGAAATCATGCAACAGAACTGATATATAAAAAGGTGGAACAAAAGAATCTACCTCTTCAACATGAGGTCCAAAAGTAACCACTAGTTTCTCTTCTTGCAGATTCACTATATCACCCACTTCATTACACTGAGATAAATTAATAAACTTTGCAATTTCCTTCTTATAGCTAGGTGTTTTGACCAACTCAAGAAGTGGCACTTGAATTTTTACTTTTTCTAATTCTTTAGAAAAACTAAAGATTTGATTCTGTTTTGTAAGTTTCTCATGATCTTCTTGATTTTTATTTTAATTTGCATGTTGATCAAGAACAATAACAATTTCTCCAAAATATTAGGGTCATTAGATTTCATTTGAGAAGTTTCAGCTTGTTGTTTTTCTTTTTCTTTTTCTTGATTGATGGGTTGTTTCCCCTTGTCTAATTTTTTAATTTGGTTCTTCTGTAGTGGAGTCACCATTGGAGTAGGTACGGATTACAATTCTTCTCCTTCGTCATCCTGAGTTATCAACCTCTTTTTTGACCTCAAATCATATTTCTTATGCAACTCTTCCTGCATAAAATTAGTAAATTGTTTGCAATAATCATCCATTTCTTCCTGATCAAATGAAATATCAGCTTCTTTACTTTCCTCTTCATATTATTTCTCAATTTCTTCTTCTGATTCACCATCCTCCATATACACAGCAGAAATTTGATCTTCATCTTCTTTTTCATTATCATCAACAGAACATGATGGTGATGCCTCTATATATAAAGGTGCTTGCACTTGTTCTTGATCCTTTCTTTCTGTTTTCAAAATCTACAGGGGTTGTTTTATGAACTAAAGATTAAAAACCCTTCTGTTTTGTTTTTCATGTTTATTGTTGTCTATTTCCATATTTACTAATTTATTTGAAAAATTTTTAATGACCTTTGTCATATCATCTATCCTCTGATCTTGAGATGAGGCTCCTTCTTTATCTTTAACTTTCCCATCGGTAGACATATTTGCCTCAATCTATAAGGCATCAGTTTGAATCTGTTCAAGAGTGGGGGATCTTCTTTCTCTCAATGTAAAACTAAAATCCGGCTCAAATGCTCCAACAAAAACAACCCTTGCTCCAATAGGAGGAGGTTTCATTTCCATAGGCAGACTATTGTACAACTTATTAAATCTTTTAACAAAATCACTCATACTTTCATTTGATTTTTTCTTTATAGCATTATATTCTGTTAAAGAATAACCATGGTCTCTTTTCTCACCCCATCTCTGGATGATTTGTCTTTCTATTCATCCCAATCATTGATTGAACCATTGGGTAATCCTTTAAACCATTTTCTTGCCTCTCCACTTAGAGACTATACAAAAAGTCTCATTACCACATCAAGATGTTCTACATTAAAATTTTCAGCAAATGTATAGAACAAGAGCAAGTGTTGTTCTGCAGTTATTTCACCTTCACCAGTAAATCTAGGGAGAAACTTGAGATACTCCTAAGGCATTACATTCATTGGTTGGGGTGATTTAATGGTGCATATATATTCATCAAGAAAGCAAGGGCTGCCATGTTTATGCCCTGATTGACTGCTCCTTGAGCAGGGGTAAAATGGGTATCAGTTGTAGGTGGGGATGAATGAGGTGGAACAACTGATATAAGGATAGGTGTATGAACAATAGCAGATGAACTGGAAACTGTATGAGGTTGAGTTTCTATAAGAGGAAATGATACAAACTCAAAATATTGTTCTTCTAACATTGGTTCTTGGAAATGAATGGGTGAAAGTGAGGATTCTTTTTCAGGGAAAATGAGTTTCTGAGAAATATCCTTGGATGAAAATGTATGTGAACTGCTGCCTGGTGTAAGTAGTGTGGCATCAGGTGTAGAAAATATTTTTTCTTTCTGGCCCTTATTTGAAAATATCTTTTCTGGATCAGACAAAATAGGAGCTTTTTGCTGAGAGGTATCTGACCTCGTGTGAGGCTTCTTAGGAGCCAGAATTATTTTAAAGAAGCATAGCTTAGTATTTCCTCCTCTCTGAACAACCAGAGGAAATATGAACAAAACCCAGGGAAAACTTCGAATCTTCGTCCCCGGCAATGACACCAATTAATGTTTTACCTCAAGAGACAATCCCTTAGCCGTGATAAGGAATCAGTGCTTAAGACATTTTATAATTATGTCACAAATTCTTTATGTCACTGTTTTATTAACCCTCAAGTATTTATAATCACACCCTTAAATATCAAATATTATGAATGCTTTGCAATGCTACCATCTGTTAATGTTGAACTAAATTACTGGAAGAAAATGTAAGGAGAAGTCCAAACTAATATGTTGCTTTATACAGAAAATACCATTCCAAACTTGGGAAGAAACATGTGAAAGAAATATTTAAAACAAAGGAGCGCCAATTAAGGTTTTTAACTCTCATACACAGAAGTAAGAAGAGACCTGCTACTCATAACCTTGTTTTATTCATAGAAGGAAATACATAATTAAAACTGGAATACATTTCAACATAAACAATTTTCCAGAAACTTGCTTACTCATTCAATAATCTTTGAAAATTTGAGTACAAAAAAATTTGTCCAGGAGGTCCAAAACTCATAACCCTCCTTCCTCTTGGAAATTACATTAAATATAATAAAAAGCAGTTTGGAACTGCTGTAACCAACTCTAACTACCAAAACTACTTCATGAATTCGAAGGTTGTCTATTACATGCCTTGAAAATGTCTTTTTACAATTACATTGACTTCAGAAAATAACATAAAGTAAATATCCTAATCTATACGAATTGCTGATGAAGTGGCTTCTTTTCCTTGATCAACTGATTTGTCTTTCTTTTTTTCTAATCCCTTTGGAAAGTCAATAGTCTAAGCTCTGCACCTTTTTCCATATTTCTACTTTCGTCTTGGATGAATGTGTCAGATTTTGATACTCCAATCTGAATGCAGTAATTTTGTCATAAGATGGCCTTTCAGAGAAAAGAGTTTTTACCATCCACAAGAGTTGAAAATGCCTTTGCAAGAAGTTGACCATTGTCTCACTTTTTAGTACCTGAGTCTTCTCATGCCTGTTGTCAATCTTGATTTTTTCCATTACCAGTAAATTCTCATAAGAGCTCCATGGCAGAAGATTCCCCTCAGCTTCCCAACATGATGGCAGGCCTACCCTTGTCATTTTATCAAAATATTTATCAAATTCACTTACCACTTCTTTGATTTCTATTAGTTTCTTTTCTGCAACCTTTATGAGATCATTCCTGATAATCATTTAATTAATTTCCACTGCATACAACATTCTATCCATCATATCATTCTCCTCTAATTCTTGACTTGATTTGGAATTGATATAATCAATAAATCTTCTAGCCCAAATGGCTCTATTAATCCCTTTCTGCTTATCAGACATAATCGGTTCTTCACACTCCATAATAAGGCTCTTTTCTTTTGAAATAATCATCAGGTAGCACCAATTGGACTTCATTTCTGAGATGATATCAGTCCAAATGATATCCTTAGCTTGTATTCATGACACATTACCTTTCATTCTTTCTTTGAGATTCTTGATCTCAGCTTCAACATTTCTGAAATCCATTTTGTACTTATCCGCTTCGTTTTCTATGACCTTCATCAATTTTGTAGCAGTCTAGAAATTTGTTTGAGCCTTATTTCTATCTCTTTCGGCCATCTGCAACTCAATATTTAATTGAATAATTTGTGCTTGAGGATCTGCATCACCTGTAGGGAAAACAAAAGTACAGTTATGATTATCAATGTGATTTTGTAAAGAAATTGCAGTCTGCTTCACTTTGGAAAATTCTTCATCCTTCTGCATAAGTTGCTGCAATAACTTCTCTTTTTCCTTCTCTACCTTTGCAATCTCTGTAGCCATTGATTGTTCACCAGTAGGTAACCTCAATTTCTTCCTTAATGTAGATATCTCTACTTCAACACTTTGCAAGAATTTTTGTGCAGCAGTCTTGTCACTAGGGTCTACACCAATCTTAATAATAATCTTCTTCGACTCTTCATTTTGGACTGTTAAGGCTCTTGAATTGGCCTTTTCCAGCTTCAATTGTTTGATAACTTTCCCTAACATGTTTTTAGCTTTAACTACCATTGCATTTGTCTTTGTGAGATCATTAACAATAAATTGCCTCGTCTGCATATGCAAATTCATTTTGTCCATTAGTGGAATCTTTTTAACATCCATAGTCACATTTACAGTATTAAAACTATTTGAAGACCCAAATGACATTCCTGTGGGATGTGACAGAGAAATCCTAAATTGATATTTTTCAAGATCCATTACAGTCAACAGCCTTGTCTGATCGGTAGTAACCTAATGTTCTGCTTGGGCCTCCATGCTAGCCTTCATTCTCTTATTTCTCTCTTAAATTTGAGAAAACACCTGTTCGATTAAGGGTACCTATTCATGAGAGGATTCATGACCTCCAGGGGAAGAGGGATCATTATTCTCTTCACCCCAATGCAAGGAAAAACTAGGTGAATTAGAAGAATAATCCTCAGCAATTTTTTTCCTTTTATCACCTCTTGGTGTCTCATCATCCAAGTCAATAACAGCGTATTTACCTCTTTTATTTGTTTTCTCAGTTATAATAGGAGTTTGAATGCTTGTATTTACTGAAATTAATTCACCTTTTTTTGCCACCTTTTCCTTCTCAGGTCTACTTTCATGAATGAAAGTTGAGTATCCGTTCTCAATTCTTCTCTGTGAAATTATACCATGGGGGTCATAAGCCCATTTTTCTCCTAGTAGCAAATTTGTTTCCTCCAACAATTTTTATACTTCCTCAAATGCCTCCCTCACATTAACTATGAAAGGTCCCACACTCATAGGCAATTTATACATATGGCTCTTCTTCATAGGGACAAAGTGCACATGATCAAAATTCAGGCTCTGTCTGATAAATTCCAAGGCAAAAAGCCTCATTGGTACAAACGTTGGGAGCCTGTAAGGTTCAACATTTGCTCCATAAAACCTTATTTCTGAATATTCTTCAAATATAAACTAGTCCCAAAATTTATAGCTAGTTCCTAAATGTAGACACTCCTGGGCTTTGGGTAAAAAGCAAAGGGGATGAACTCCATTTAATATTTTATATGCAATGGGCATATACTGACTAGAAAAATCAAATAACCCCTCTTCATTTTTCTCCCTTATGATTATATCTGTCCAGAATACAACTGACTATCTTTGCTTGTTTACATCCATTATATTTAGACCTAAATGCATGAATTCTTCAACATTTTGGTATAAAAATAAGTAGACAATCAGTGAGGGAAATTTAAAAGAACCTGTCAGTGAAAGACTCGTCAATTGCGAGTTGACTGCTTCTTTCCAAAATGATGGAATATCCAGGACCATGCCTGGCTTCATCATCATAGCGAACATTCCTAGGACTGACCTGTCCACTGTAACGTCATCTTCTTTGCCCAATATTTTAGCAATGCTGCTTAATACAGGTCGAGTGTCTTCATTGAAAACTCTCATATTAAATTCTCCACATTCTGGCTGAAACTGCTTCATATTGGGCTTCAAATGGAGCATAAATTGATTGAACTCTTCTCCTGCAAGGCTTTCATAGTAAGTAACCAGTGAATCTTATAAAAATTGAACTGATGATTCGGATTTAGGAAAACACAAGGCTTGGCAGATTAATTGGGTAGACACTTGCAAAACATTTTCCCCTTGGGAATTCATCACGAAACATTTTCCAGGATACAATGCAGAAACCAACCAATAGATAAGCTTTGGGAATAAATGTGTCTTCGGGATGCATGTAGAAAGGACCCTGGATTATTTCATGGCGGAATAGACATGGGAATTATCATTATTCAATACAACTTGTTGGTAGAATGGAAGATGAATTATTGAAGATGCAGTATCTTGAATGTCTCTCTCATTATCTATGAAAGGAATGTGGCTCGATGAACCAGACAAAGAAGTCCTTTTAGCCATGATTAGAAGAGGTGCTGAAGGAAAACTCTTGCAAGGTGACTAAAACAGAAAGGTGACGGAAGCAAGAAATAGGTCAAAATGCGACAAACTGCAAAGTATTTTGAAAACGAAATGAAAAACACCGCTAAATAGATGGCGCGGCTTTTGTGTTAAATGCCTACACAACATGTCACTTAACCGTTCGATTGATTTGACACGAAAAATAGTTGTTCTCCATTCAGCATATGATGTCACTGCGGGGGGGTCTCGGGGTACGACTGAAAACTCCAGCTGGTGCCCCCGCAGTTTATATCCATCGTTGATCTTCATTGCCTCGGTAGTCAACCCAATCAATTGCGGGAGCACCCTTTCCGTTAACTCTCGTGCTATTAGTGCCCACGGGTTGGTTCCTCCAATTTATTTTTTAATATTAGCACTCTCTGCCAGTTAAATTAATCAGCCTTTAATCTTTGGATATAAAACCCACTTGTATAAATTTTAAAACAATTAAACTCTAATACATCAGAAAAATCATTTCCTTTTTATGCCAAAGTATAAGACTATAATACTTTAACATATTTAACATATTTGCTTTTATTTCAATTTCAGATTTTTTTGTATTTTTAATATAAAATTAAAAGGATATGCAGATGATCCACAACATTTGGCTCCACCTGGGGATAGTGTTTTTTGCCACAAAACACTAAGAACCTACAGATCAGTGCCTTCACTTCGGGCATGGAGTCAAAAATTGCTTGATGAGAAATATACAGTGATAGAAAACCAGATATGTACAATGATGAAATAGCTGCTGGAAATAGTGTTTCAAATATTTCCCATTAACAGGCAGTTCTACTGCTTCTCTGTCAAGACTTTACAACATGAAAATGTTATTTGATCTGGCTTTAATGATTTTATATGGACCATACCACAAAGGATCAAATTTTCCATGCTTCCCTTTGTCCTCTTTCCTTGTATCCCATCTCAATACCAAATCTCCATTTTGAAAGATGATTTATCTTGCTTTCCTGTCAAAAATGGACTTCATTTTCTCCTGATAGGTGATTGAATTGTCCCTAACCTTATTTCTTCTTTCACTTAATTCCATCACTTTATTCATTCTTCTAATCAAGGCATTAGGTTCCTCTTGAGCATCTTGAAGGAAAGATATTACTGGCCTTACTAATTGAGTGGGAAACAATGCCTGGGTACCATATACTAATTCATAAGGTGACTTACTAGTGGATCTCCTAGTAGTCTTCCTCACTGCCCATAAAGAAAAGACCAGCTTTGAATCCCAATTCTTCTGGTTCTCATTTATTGTCTTCTTTAAGATTTTCATCAACGTTTTATTAGAGGATTCTACGAATCCATTTCCTTGATGGTGATATGTTGTGGAGTGGGACAATATCACATTATAAGTTTGACCGAAGTTTATAAACCTTACTGAGTTGAAAACTTGAGCGTTATCTATCACAATATTCATTGGACATCCAAATCTGCTAAAAATATTTTCTTCCAAAAAATTCCTTACAACCAAATCATTTTCTCTTCTGGAAGGGACTGCCTCTACCCATTTTGTAAAATAATCTGTTGCAGTCAAAATCCATTTAAATTTCCCACTTGATGGTGGATTGATTTCCCCAATGAAATCCAATCCCCATTGTCTGAAAGGTTCTTCAACAAAAACTTGGAGAAGAGGTAAAGGAGCTAACCTTTTCTTTTCTGCAAACAACTAGCATTTTTGACAACTTTTAACAGTCTTGTATATGTCCGCAATAAAGAGGGCCAATAAAAACCTGATTGAAGAATCTTATGAGCAGTTAATTTCCAACTGTAATGACCTCCACATAAGCACTCATGATACTCTTTAATCACTTCTATGGTTTCCTCTTCTGTTATACATAACAGCAACACACTAGCAGCATCTTTCCAATACAACTTAGCTTCAATTATAACATAAGGCTGAGCTTTAAGTTTCAAGGCTCTGTACCTATCTCTGTTAATTGAAGGTGGACAAGAAAGGAAACACAAATAATGAATAATATCTTTGTACCAGTTTGAACAGAGGAATTTATACTTAATTTCTGCTCTTGTCTGAATGTGATTCGATTCTTCAGTGACTTCTTATATAGGTGCAAGTAAACTGGTTCCAAAAGCTTGGAAATTAGATTCTGTTAACAATTTAGCCAGTCCTAGTCCTTTGACTAGCTTTGTTGGTTTGATATCCAAATCATATTCTTGGATTTTAGCAATCCATTTCCCTCTTTTCCCTTCAACATCACTCTATTCCAATACATTATATACAGCAAAATTAGGCACATATGCTACAATTTTAGAATGAAGTATATAAGTTCTGAAAACCTTCAGTGATTTAACCAGAGCATATACTTGTTTCTCCAAGATATTATACTTCAGTTCTGCATCTCGAAGCACTTTGCTAAAAAATGCTACAAGCTGCTCACTTCCTTCTTCATTTTTTTGTAGTAGCACGGTAGCAATTGTAGAAGAAGATGCAAAAGAGAAAAAATGAAATGGCTTCAAGTAATATAGACTGATTAAAACAGGAGCTTCTTGGAGAGCTTCTTTAATTCTTCCAAAATATTCCCTTGCATCTTTGTCCCACTTTACTTTAGCATCCTTTTTCAACATATCTGTTATTTTCCTGACAATCTCAGTATAATTTCGAACAAATCTCCTCAGAAAATTGATTTTTCCAAGAAATATTTGAATATCCTTCTTACTTCAAGGCAGTGGAATTGTCTCTATGGCTTCAACCCTTGTTGGATCAATCTTCACTCCTTGCTTTGAAACTATATGGCCCAACAATTTTCCTTCTTCTAGAGCAAACAAGGATTTTTTAGGATTCAATGATAATCCATATTTCCTACATTTTAAAAAGGCTTTCTCCAAATGTTGTAGGTGTTCATCATCAGAAATTGAAAAAATTGTAACATCATCAAGATAAATAACTACAAATTTTTCCCCTACAAACGCAATATCCATTTCCCTTTGGAAAGTAGCTCCTGCATTCATGAAGCCGAATGGCATTCTGGCATACATGAATGTTCCCCAAGGTGTATTGAAAGAAGTTTTCTTTTGATCTTCCTTCTCCACAGCAACCTGATTATACCCAAAAAAACCATCAACCATGGATAACCTGCATGCTCCAGTTACTTTCTGCAAGACAAAGTCCATCTTTGGAAAAGGATAATTATCCTTCAGTGAAGCTCTATTCAAGTTTCTGAAATCTACACATAGTCTTATCTCTCCATTTTTCTTCCTGACTAGTACAAGATTGGAAACCCAATCTGAATATCTTAGAGGAACTATAATATTTTCTTGTAAAATTTTCTTTACCTCTTTTTCAATTAGAGCCAACAATAATGGGTTAATTTGTCTAAGCTTATGTCTATGAGGCTTAATCTCATCTTTCAATGGAATTTTATGCTGAATAATACTTTTATCATAAGTTTTCAAATCTTCATATGGCCATGCAAATACATCCGTAAACTTCTTGAAAAGATCTACATACCTTTCTTTGTATTCCTTTGGAACTCCTTTAAATAGTTTGACCATTTTAGGCTCATGTTGAGTTCCTAAATTACAGTCCTCCATTTCTCCATCCTGGGCTACCTTTTTCTGGTTTACTGCCACATCGTTAGCATCAAACAGTCTTTCAAGAGGTACTAAACCTCTGGGAAAAATATTATCTTTCAATTGAATTATCTTCTGGTCTCCAATTGTCTGCTTCAGATTTTTAGACATTTCACATTGATCACTTTCATCCACTTCTAAATCAACTTGAATGTCTTCAAAATTTCCAATCATCGTCAAGAACTGATTAATCTTCTCATCATCCTCAAAGACCTGCCAATGCTTTACATTATCGGGAATTGAAGGCCTGTGTCTCAACTCAATCTCATATCTCAACCTTGGATTGATTGGTGGTTTGAATGTACTAGCTACAATTGCTAACAAATCTGCCATTCTATTCTCCTCCCTTGGAATAAATTGTAAATTAAAGGCCTCAAAATAATTTTCAATTAGATCCCATACCTCATTTCTATAGGACCTCAATCTGGGATGCTTAGTCTGACACCAATTCTTAATTTGCCTTATGATCAATTCAGAATCACCAAAAACAGAGATAGACTGAATTCCCATCTGTTTAGTTGTTTGCAGACTTAATCAATGCTTCATATTTAGCTACATTATTAGTGAATTCGAATTCTAGTTTGAAAGAAAAAGGTACAATGTTACCTTCAGGTGATACGAATATAAATCCAGCTCCGGTGCCCTCCTTAGAGAATGCTCCATCAAAATAACACTTCCAAATTTTATTTGAATGCAGATCCTTATGTAAAATGGTTGAAGGGAGTTGCTTCTGTGAATCTTTAGCAAATTCTACATCTTCATGCAACATGAAACACGAGAGATCCTAATATAAATCTTCCAGGAAATCACATAAGAGTTTTAGGAATCGACGCATTTCAAACTACCAACTATAGTTCATAAACTACAGTTGGTAGTTCGAAACACATCGGTTCCTAAAACTCTTATGTGATTTCCCGGAAGATTTATATTAAAATGATATGGATCATAGAAGCTTGCACTCTCAACGAGAGATTCTCCTTCTCTTGACCATAAATGGGGGAATTACCTACATCTTTTTTGGTAGTAGTCTTCAAAAATCTGGTTTCACGGTATAATATTTTAAGATCTGGACAACAACATACCAAATCTAGCTAGAATATCTACTACTACCACATCCATCATAATACTCTTAGCTAGAATTTGAGCTAAGGAAACAACCATATCTTTGATAAGACCGACACACTTCACCCTTTTTGAATCAAAGGAATAAAGATATCTATATGGCTTGGTAATTTGCAAATTTAACTCTTTCATCATAGACAGTGGCATTAGATTATGTGATGCACCAGAATTTAGCATACAATTATGTAAAATGAAATCATGCAATAGAACTGATATATAAAAAGGTGGAATAGAAGAATCTACCTCTTCAACATGAGGTCCAAAAGTAACCATTGGTTTCTCTTCTTGCAGATTCACTATATCACCCACTTCATCAGACTGAGATAAATTAATAAACTCTGCAATTTCCTTCTTATAGCCAGGTGTTTTGACCAACTCAAGAAGTGGCACTTGAATTTTTACTTTTTCTAATTATTTAGACAAACTAAAGATTTGATTCTATTTTGTAAGTTTCTCAGGCTCTTCTTGATTTTTATTTGAATTTTCATGTTGATCAAGAACAATAACAATTTTCTCCAAAATATTAGGGTCATTAGATTTCATTGGAGAAGTTTCAACTTGTTGTTTTTCTTTTTCTTTTTCTTGATTCATGGGTTGTTTCCCCTTGTCTGATTTTTTAATTTGGTTCTTCTGTAGTGGAGTCGCCATTGGAGTAGGTACTGATTCTAATTCTTCTCCTTCATCATTCTGAGTTCTCAACCTATTTTTTGACCTCAAATCATATTTCTTATGCAACTCTGCCTGCATAAAATCAATAGATTGTTTTCAATAATCATCCATTTCTTCCTGATCAAATGAAACATCAACTTCTCTACTTTCCTCTTCATATTCTTTCTCAATTTCTTCTTCTGATTCATCATCCTTCATATACACAGCAAAAATTTGATCTTCATCTTCCCTTTCATTATCATCAACAGAACGTGATGGTGTTGCCTCTGTATATAAAGGTGCTTGCACTTGATATTGATCCTTTCTTTCTCTTTGCAAAATCTACAGGGGTTGTTTTCTGAACTGGGGATTAAAAACCCCTCTATTTTGTTTTGCAGGTTTATTGTTGTCTATTTCCATATTTACTAATTTATTTGACAAATTTTTAATGACCTTTATCATATCATCTATCTTCTGATCTTGATATGAGGCTCCTTCTGTATCCTGAACTTTCCCAGCAGCAGACATATTTGCCTCAATGTCTAAGGCATCAATTTGAATCTGTTCAAGAGTGAGGGATCTTCTTTCTCTCAATGTAAAACTAAAATCCAGCTCAAATGCTCCAGCAAAAACAACCCTTGCTCCAATAGGAGGAGGTTTCATTTCCACAGGCAGACTATTGTACAACTTATTAAATCTTTTGACAAAATTACTCATACTTCCATTTGATTTTTTCTTTATAGCATTAAATTCTGTTAAAGAATAACCATGGTCTCTTTTCTCACCCCATCTCTGGATGAATTGTATTTCTAATTCATCCCAATCATTGATTGAACCATTGGGTAATCCTTTAAACCATTTTCTTGCCTCTCCACTTAGAGACTATACAAAAAGTCTCATTACCACATCAAGATGTTCTACATTAAAATTTTCAGCAAATGTGCAGAACAAGGGCAAGTGTTGTTTTGCAGTTATTTCATCTTCACCAGTAAATCTAGGGAGCAACTTGAGATAATCCTAAGGCATTGCATTCATTGGTTGGAGTATATTTAATGGTGCATATCTATTCATCAAGAAAGCAGGGGATGCCATGTTTATGCCCTGATTGACTACTCCTTGAGCATGGGTAAAATGGGTATCAGTTGTAGGTGGGGATGAATGAGGTGGAACAACTGATATAGGGATAGGTGTATGAACAATAGCAGAAGAACTAGCAACTGTACTAGGTTGAGTTTCTATAAGAGGAAATGATACAAACTCAAAATATTGTTCTTCTAATGTTGGTTCTTGGAAATGAATGGGTGAAGGTGAAGATTATTTTTCTGGGAAAATGAGTTTCCGAGAAATATCCTTGGATGAAAATGTATGTGAACTGCTGCCTAGTGCAAGTAGTGTGGCATCAGGTGTAGAAATTTTTTTTGTTTTCTGACCCTTCTTTGAAACTATCTTTTTTGGATCATACAAAATAGGAGCTTTTTGCTGAGAGGTATCTGACCTCGTGTGAGGCTTCTTAGGAGCCAGAATTATTTTAAAGAAGCATAGCTTAGTATTTCCTCCTCTCTAAACAACCAGAGGAAATATGAACAAAACCCAGGGAAAACTTCGAATCTTCGTCCCGAGCAATGACGCCAATTAATGTTGTACCTTAAGAGACAATCCCTTAGCTGTGATAAGGAATCAGTGCTTATGAAATTTTATAATTATGTCACAAATTATTTATGTCTCTTTTTTATTAACCCTCAAGTATTTATAATCACACCCTTAAATATCAAATATTATGAATGCTTTGCAATTCTACCATCTGTTAATGTTGAACGAAATGACTAGAAGAAAATGTAAGGAGAATTCCAAAATGATATGCTGCTTTATACAGAAAATACCATTCCAAACTTGGGAAGAAACATGTGAAAGAAATAGTTAAAACAAAGGAGCACCAATTAAGGTTTTTAACTCTCATACACAGAAGTAAGAAGAGACTTGCTGCTCATAACCTTGTTTTATTCATAAAAGAAAATACATAATGAAAACTGGAATACATTTCAACATAAACAAATTGCAGAAACTTGCTTACTCATTCATTTTTTGAAAATTTGAGTACAAATTTTTTTTTTCCAAGAGGTCCAAAACTCATAACCCTCCTTTCTCTTGCAAATTACATTAAATACAATAAAAAGCAACTTGGAACTGTTGTAACCAATTATAACTACCAAAACTACCTCATGACTTCGAAGGTTGTCTATTACATGCCTTGAAAATGTCTTTTTAAAATTACATTGACTTCAGAAAATAACATAAAGTAAGTATCCTAATCTATAGGAATTGCTGATGAAGTGGCTTGTTTTCCTTGATCAACTGATTTGTATTTCTTTGTTGTTGATCCCTTTGGAAAGTCAATAGTCCAAGCTCTGCACCTTTTTCCATATTTCTACCTTCGTCTTGGATGAATGTGTCAAATTGTGATACTCCAATCTGAATGCAGTAATTCATTCATAAGATGAACTTTCAGAGAAAATAGTTTTTACCATCCACAAGAGTTGAAAATGCCTATGCAAGAAGTTGACCATTGTCTCTCCTTTTAGTACCTGAGTCTTCTCATGCCTGTTGTCAATCTTGCTTTTTTTCATCACCAGTATATTCTCATAAGAGCTCCATGGCAGAAGATTCCCCTCAGCTCCCCAACATGATGGTAGGCCTACCCTTGTCATTTTATCAAAATATTTATCAAATTCACTTACTGCTTCTTTGATTTCTATTATTTTCTTTTCCCCAGCTTTTCTGAGATCATTCCTGATAATCATTATATTAATTTCCACTGCATACAACATTCTATCCATCATATCATTCTCCTCTAATTCCTAATTTGATTTGGAATTGATATAATCAAGAAATCTTCTAGCCCAAATGGCTCTGTTAATCCCTTTCTTCTTATCAGACATAATCGATTCTTCACACTCCATAATAAGGCTCTTTTCTTTTGCAATAATCATCAGGTAGCACCAATTGGACTTCATTTTTAAGATGATATCAGTCCAAATTATATCCTTAGCTTTTATTAATGAAACATTCCCTTTCATTCTTTCTTTGAGATTCTTGATATCAGCTTCAGCATTTCTAAAATCCATTTTGTACTTATCTACTTCGTTTTCTATGACCTTCATCAGTTTTGTAGTAGTCTCCAAGTTTGTTTGAGCCTTAATTCTATCTCTTTCAGCCATCTGCAACTCATTATTTAATTGAATAATTTGTGCTTGAGGATCTGCATCACCTGTAGGAAAAACAAAAGTACAGTTATGATTATCAATGCGATTTTGTAAAGAAATTGCAGTCTGCTTCACTTTGGAAATTTATTCATCCTTCTAGATATGTTGCTACGAAAACTTCTCTTTTTCCTTCTCTACCTTTGCAATCTATGCAGCCATTGAGTGTTCACCAATAGGTAACCTCAATTTCTTCCTTAATGTAGATATCTCTACTTTAGCACTTTGTAAGAATTTCTACGTAGCAGTCTTGTCACTAGGGTCTACACCAATCTTAATAATAATCTTCTTCAACTCTTCATTTTGGACTATTAAGGCTCTTGAATTGGCCTTTTCCAGCTTCAATTGTTTGATAAATTTCCCTAACATGTTTTTAGCTTTAACTGCCATTGCATTTGTCTTTGTGAGATCATTAACAATCAATTTCCCGGTCTGCATATGTAAATTCATTTTCTCCATTAGTGGAATATTTTTAACATCCATAGTCACATTTATAGTATTAAAACTATTTGAGGACCCAATTGACATTCTTGTGGGATGTGACTAAGCAATTCTAAATTGATATTTTTCAGGATCCATTACAGTCAATAGCCTTGTCTACTCAGTAGTAACCTGATGTTCTGCTTAGGCCTCCATGCTGGCCTTTATTCTCTGATTTCTCTCTTCAATTTGAGAAAACACCTGTTTGATTAAGGGTACCTATTCATGAGAGGATTCATGACCTCTAGGGGAAGAGGGAGCATTCTGCTCTTCACCCAAATGCAAGGAAAAACCATATGAATAAGAAGAATGATCCTTAGCAAATTTTGTCCTTTTCTCACCTCTTGATGTCTCATCATCCAAGTAAATAACATCTTCTTTACCTCTTTTATTTATTTTCTCAGTTATAACAAGAGCTTGAATACTTGTATTTACTGAAATTATTTCACCTTTGTTTGCCACCTTTTCCTGCTTAGGTCTACTTTCATGAATGAAATCTGAGTATCCTTTCTGAATTCTTCTCTATGAAATTATACCATGGGGATCATAAGCCCATTTTTCTCCTAGTAGCAAATTTGTTTCCTCCAATAATTTTTTTACTTCCTCAAATTCCTGCCTCATATTAGCTATGAAAGGTCCCACACTCATAGGCAATTTATACATATGGCTCTTCTTCATAGGAAAAAAGTGCACATGATCAACATTCAGGCTCTGTCTGATAAATTCTAAGGCAAAAAGCCTCATTGGTACAAACGTTGGGAGCCTGTAAGGTTCAAAATTTGCTCCATACAACCTTATTTCTAAATATTCTTCAAATACAAACCAGGCCCCAAATTTATAGCTAGTTCCTAAATGTAGAAACTCTTGGGCTTTGAGTAAAAAACAAGGGGGATGAACTCCATTTAATATTTTATATGTAATGGGCATATACTAACTAGCAAAATCAAATAACCCCTCTTCATTTTTCTCCCTTCTGATTACATCTCTCTAGAATACAACTGAATGTGTTTGCTTGTTTACGTCCATTATATTTAGACCTAACTACATGAATTCTTCAACATTTTGGTATAAAAATAAGTAGACAATCAATGAGGGAAATTTAAAAGAACCTGTCAGTGAAATACTCATCAATTGCGAGTTGACTGCTTCTTGCCAAAAGGATGGAATATCCAGGACCATGCCTGGCTTCATCATCATGGCGACCATTCCTAGGACTGACTTGTCCACTATAACGTCATCTTCTTTGCCCAATATTTTAGCAATGCTGCTTAATACAGGTCGAGTGTCTTCGTTGAAAACTCCCATATTAAATTCTCCACATTCTGGCTAAAACTACTTCATATTGGGCTTCAAATGGAACATAAATTGATTGAAATCTTCTCCTGCAAGGCTTTCATAGTAAGTAACTAGTGAATCTTCTGAAAATTGAACTGATGATTCAGCTTCAGGAAAACACAAGGCTTGGCAGATTAATTGGGTAGACACCTGCAGAACATTTTCCCCTTGGGAATTCATCACGAAACATTTTCCGGGATAGAATGTGAAAACCAACTGATAGATAAACTTTGGGAATAAATGTGTCTTCGGCATGCATGCAGAAAGGACCCTAGATTCTTTCATGGTGGAATAGACAGGGGAATTATCGTTATTTAATACAACTTGTTGGTAGAATGGAAGATGAATTACTGAAGACGCAGTATCTTGAATGTCTCTCTCATTATCCATGAGGGGAATGTGGCTTGATGAACCAGACAAAGAAGACCTTTTAGCCATGATTAGAAGAGGTGCTAAAGGAAAACTCTTGCAAGGTGACTAAAACAAAAAGGTGACGGAAGGAAGCAATAGATCAAAACACAAAAAACGGCAAAGTATTTTGAAAACGAAATGAAAAACACCCCTAAATAGATGGCACGGATTTTGTGTTAAATGCCTACGCAACTTGTCACTTAATCGTTGGACTAATTTGACACGAAAAACAAGTGTTCTCCATTCAGCATATGACGTCACTACGGGGGCTCTCGGGGTATGGCTAAAAACTCCGCCTGGTGCCCCCGCAGTTGATATCCACCGTTGATCTTCATCACCTCCGCAGTCAACCCAGTCAACTGCGAGGGCACCCTTTCCGTTAACTCTTGTGCTATTAGTGCCCGCGGGTTGGGTCATCCAGTTTATTTTCTTAATATCAACACTCTCCGCCAGTTAAATTAATCGGCCTTTAATCCTTGTATATAAAACCCACTTGTATAAAGTTTAAAACAATTAAACTCTAATACATCAGAAAAATCATTTCCTTTTTATGCCAAAGTATAAAACTATAATACTTTAACATATTTAACATATTTTCTTTTATTTCAATTTCAGATTTTTTTTGTATTTTTAATATAAAATTAAAAGGAATATGCGAGATGATCCGCAACATCCGGCTTCATACGGGGATAGTGTTTTTTTCCACAAAACACTAAGAACATGCGGATCGGTGCCTTCACTTCGAGCATGGAGTCAAAAAATTGCTTGATGAGAAATATACAATGATAGAAAACTAGATATGTACAATGATGAAATAGCTACTTCTAGTGCTAGAAATAGTGTTTCAAATACGCCCATTAACGAGCGGTTCTACTACAAGAACAAACTCATTTTGGGACCGGCGCGCGCTCCGCCTACGCGTTTCCTTAACCTAGCGACCGATCGCTGGTCTTCCCTCTTGCGTGAGGCCTCTAGCCCTGTCATGGCCTCTCCGAATGTCGCTTTCGAGGGCTTTGTTGAACGATTACCGTAGCGGATGCGTTTTCAGCATTGGTCAAATCCCTACGACCTCGCAGAAGCCGACCTTGCATTGTCCAATTTTTGTTAAGAAGTTAGATGGGTTGCAAGAGGTCGATCTCCCTCCTACTCTTCCTCGAATGGATGCACTCTCATTAGCTGAACGAGGGCTCATCGGTCAGTTCACTGGCCTATGGACTTCTCCGAAAACAGTTCAACGATGGATCGAAATAAACTGGGCAGACAAAGTTAATGGTAAAATCTCCATTCGTTTATGTGGAAAAGGTTATTACACTTTCCATTTCAAATCTAGAGCAGACAAGGACTTAATCTTCAGAAATGGGCCGTATTTCATTGACTCTCATGGCTTGTATCTAAACAAATGGACTCCAGACTTCGATCCTGAGCTGGATGTCCCTAATGTTGTTCCAGTCTAGGTTCGTCTTCTGCATCTCCCACTCTGCTGCTGGGGAGATGACTCGGTTCCAGCCATCGGCAATTCTGTTGGAAAATACATTGACCAGAGTGAGCCCAAGGATAATATGCAGGTGTGTGCACGTATATGTGTTGAAGTTGATCTCGGCAAGGGTCTTCCAGAAGCAATCAAACTAAAGGTGGATGAATGGACGCACATTCAGCAACTGGGCTACGAACAAATTCCCTTCAAATGCAAGGTATGTCACGAATACGGCCATTTTTCCAACCGCTGTTCTAAAATAGTTAATGATGAACCTGCTCAATCAGAGGAGCAATGGGAAACTGTAAAAAAAATAAGACTGCCTCTGGCTTGAAAGCAAACTATGAATAAGCTCCTCTCAAACCTGCCCCTCCCAAGCCTAATCCCCCTTCAGCTCCCCCCAAAGCTTCCTCCTCAGCTGTCCCTCCTCCCTCCTCTTCTATTGGCCCACCCATCTTCCCCACCCCAGGGAAAACCTCTGGTTCTCCCCTGATCTCTTCAAATCCCTTTGGCGCCCTCTCTCTCCCTAAAAATGACCCCCTGACCCCCCTTGAAAATGATCCCCCCATCCTTTTCTCCCTTTCTCAATCCTCTCCCTCCCATTCCCCCGACCCCCCCCCACCCCGAACTACTAGAAGCTCCTCGAAAGAGCATGGAGTCAATCAAGAGTCTCATAAAAAAGGACCTGGCAGGAAATCAAGCAAACAGCAAAGAGATGAAAATTCTCAAAAAGACATTGCAATGGGAACACAAAATCCCATAGAAACGTATATACTGGGTCAAAATAGAAAAGAAACAACACATAAGGAGCAAGGGGGGCGAGCATCTCTCTGAAACCTAAATACTCACTGATGAAAGTCATATCATGGAGTTGTAGGGGACTGGGGCACCCCTCAAAAATTGCTGCCCTGAAAGATTTTACAGACCATGAGAAGCCAGGAATTGTAATGATTCAGGAAAATAAGCAAAGACTGCAAGAGATGACAAGAATTATAGAACAGCTCAGGCATTATGAGGGACATATATGTGAAGCAAGAGGAGCTTCTAGTGGTATCACCACTATGTGGAACAAAAATATTTGGATATGCACATCCAATACTATCAATCAATACTGGATCAAAGTCATATTAGAAAATCAAGCAGAGCACAAGAAAATAGTCATTTATAACATTTATACACCGAAGCATTTCAGAGACAAAGAACAGTGCTGGGCCACACTACAAGAAGACATCCAAGTTGAAGACAACAAAAATATCATCCTTGGGGGAGACCTTAATATTATATTACACTCCAATGAAAAATAGGAGGCATTTTTACACATGATCCTTATAGAGCAAAGCTGGAAAACATCATGCAAGAGTGCGATTTAGTTGATATCATCCCAAAAAATCGGAGGTACACTTGGAACAACCACAGGCTGGGCAGAGATAACATAATGAAGCGCCTTGACAGAATTCTGGTAAACACTTCTTTCCTCTCTGAGTTCTCCACTGCTCATGCTACAATCTTGCCTTATTTAGCTTTCGATCACTACCCCATCAGCATTGTCCTTGAATCACATTGTCCATTGGGGCCGTTGCGTTTCAAATATAACTCTCTTTGGCGCAGCAATCCCATTGTGGATCAGATTGTCAAAACAGCCTGGCAGCATTACATAGAAGGATCACCGGGGTTCATTTGGGAATGAAAACTGAAAAATACAAAACATGCCTTGAAGGAATGGGTGAAACAGCATTACAAAGAACCATAAAATGCCAAAGCTGAGCTAAAAAATAAATTGAAAGAAAACCACAGGAAAACTGAGGAGAACGGGCTGTCCCACGAGGATAAAGCATTAGAAAGTGATATATATTATCAGTTGTACCGGGTTAATAGAGAAGAAGAACAGAAGTGGAGAATTAGTTCAAGACAGCTTTGGCTTCAAGGAGGAGACAAAAATACAGCCTTTTTCCATAAGCAAGCAACTGTCAGGAAAGTCAGAAATAATGTCACCATGATCAATGATGAGGAAGGCTGCCCTAAAAAAACCCAAGAAGTTATGAAGAAAACTTCCTCAGCCTATTACAACACTCTTTTAACTGAGACAAATGAAACAGAGGATTATTCAGACCTCCTACAGCACATGCCCAAAGGAATCAGTGAGGATATCAACGCAGATTTGACTAAGGAAATCAGTGAAGAAGAAATACAAGATGCCATCTGGGCTCTTCAGCCAGATAAAGCCCCAGGCCTAGATGGCTTTCCGACTATTTCTATAGAACATACTGGGGAATAATTAAAAAATACCTTTTTAATATGCTAATATGGACCCAACGCAAATGCAAAATAGGAGGATTCACTAATGCAACCCACCTTGCTCTTATCCCTAAATAAAATCAACCTTTGACCTTCTCTCGTTTTCGCCCCATATCATTGTGTAACTCATCATATAAAATCTTGACAAAAATATTGGCTTCTCGCCTAAAACCTATCCTCCCCTCTCTCATTTCTGAAAATCAAGGGGGTTTTTTGGCCAATAGGCAAATCTCTGACTCCATCCTTCTTGTCCAAGAGGCTATCCACTCCAGTCAAACCAGAAATGAGAAAGGCTTCATATTAAAGTTAGATTTAGCCAATGCTTTTGATCATGTCAGGAATTCCTTCCTAATTATTGTGCTTGAAAAAATGGGATTTGCCACATCCTTTATCAGCCTTATCAAATCCTGCATCACAGGACCTTGGATATCCTCTCTTATTAATGGCAGACCTGGACCACCCTTCCAATATTCTCGAGGTCTTAGACAAGGCTACCCCCTTTCACCTTATCTCTTTATTCTGATGGCTGAATCTTTTAGTAGAGATCTGGATTACAATCATCATATGGGCCTCATCACCGGGATAAAATTTGATAATGGAGTCAAGAACATCAATCACTCTCAGTTTGCTGACGATACTCTTCTAATGGGGGGAGCTTCAAACATCATAGCCCGTCGTTTCAAAGCTCTCCTAGATAAATACATGAGCTATTCTAGAGGTATGATAAATTATCTTAAGAGCTGTATTTATGGGTGGAACGCTTCGGCTCAAGTTCTCCATAGGATTGGTATTATTTTTTGGGTTCCATGTAAGATGGATTGGGAGAATTTTACTTATTTTGGCATGCCTGTGAGTGCCGGCAACATGAAAGCAGCAGCCTGGGAAGTTATTATCGACAAGATGAAAACGAAGATACATCATTGGGGCACCTCTTGGCTTAATCCAATAGGGCGCATAATTCTTCTTAAAGCAGGCCTCTCCTCCCTGCCCTTGTACTTTTTTACTCTCATACAAGCCCCTGCCAATTTTCATATTAAAATGGATGCTCTCCTTCGTCACTTTCTTTGGCAAGGAGGGAGAACTGAGAAAAAAAAATACAACTTGGTAAGCTAGAAGCAGGTCACTCAACCATGTGAGAATGGAGGGCTGGGAATCAGATCCTCTAAATTTCTAAACCTTGCCTTTGCTAGAAAACTGGTTTGGAGACTCATATCTGGCAGGAATGCTTGGTGGAATACAATTCTAGAAAAAAAATATCTCGACTACCCAAGGCATCATCTTTTGGATCATGAGCTTCCTAACAGAGCGTGCTCAAAAATCTGGAGGATGTGTAAGAAATCTATACCATTTCTTGAACAAAACACTTCCAAAGTGCCCAAAGGCGGGAGCTACATAAGAATTGGGGAAGACAAAATAATGGGGCAACAACCCATAAGTCGATGGCCTGGTACTCAGCAGATTATAACTTTTTTCAATAGTGCAGGGATACAAACTCTGGATCAGATATCTCAATGGGAAGCCCACTCTCATACCTGGAAAGGTTGGACCTTCCCTCACATACCAGCAGATACAGAATTCAGTTTCAACAACCTGAAATTTTATCTTCATGGTATAGCACCTTCCAAACGCTACCTTGCTGATGACTTTTGATGGGACCCTTCAGGCACAATCTACACTATTAAGGCTGCTTATTATCAGATCTGCAACATCGAATATCCCATGGCTATCTGGGCACATTGGAGACTTGTTTGGAAGGCAGAAACTCTCCCAAAAATCAAATTCTTCTTATGGATCCTCTTAAGAGGGAAAGCCCTCACCGCAGAGAACCTCAGAAAGCGAGGAATAAATGGGCCATCTCGCTATCCAAACTGCCAAACTGAAGAAGAGACAAGCCAACATCTATTCATAGACTGTCCATTTGCCTCAGCTTGTTGGAAGGAAGCTTTTCGGAGCCACAATCCCCCTTGGGCGCCTGGCACTAGCATATGTGAAGTGCTGCACATATGGAAAAAAAGCTACCCGTGGGGAAAAAAAGCAAACAACATAGCTCGAAGGGTCTGGAATGCCTTGCCATGTACCCTTCTTTGGAACATCTGGTTGGCAAGAAACAGTATTATATTCAAAGGTAAATAAAATAACGTTAGAAAACTCTATAACAAAGCTTGGAATCTCAACTTGGAAGCTCTGTCCACAAAATGTCATGGGAATCTGAAGGTGCTGGATCTACATGTCGAAGAAAGGAACTACATAGGGCATATTCTAGACAGAAGCAACATAGAACAAAACATAAGTAATCCCAGTAGCATAGACAACTCGAGATGTAGCTGGAAAATTAGGATGAAAGAAGAAGAATTTTCTCGATGGATTAGGAACAAAAATACCCATTATCTCTTTTTCGATGGAGCCTCCAATTCCAACCCAGGAATGGCTGGGGCTGGAGGATTTATTTGCAATGGTAATGGTGATGTGTTAACTGAATATGAATGGGTTCTGGGCTTCACTTCAAACAACAGGGCTGAAGCTTTCGCCCTCTTCCAAGGTTTGCTCCAGCTTCAGAAACTTGGTATAGCCAAGGCTATAATAATTGGAAACTCTGTCATTGTCATTGGTCTGATGGTAAGTAACAGAAAAGCCCAAAATTTGATTCTACAGAAAATTATATAGCGATGCCAATCTATTGACCAGTAGATGAAAGGCAATCAATTTTATCATGTCCTTCGATCCCTCAACAAAACTGCTGAAGAATTGGCAAACAAATCTTGCTCTCACGTTGTCGGTAACCTCCGGTGTAATGGCTCTAACCAGTAATTTTTCTTGCCATGATCAGGTTTTATTTCCTCAGCAGATCCACCCCACAGCAGATCACTGTTCTTGGTCTCCGAAGTCCTTTGCCCAGCTTCTCTGCGAAGATTCACACTTATGCCTTCTATCCAATGGCGTTGATCCCCACAGATGTAACCTTTTCAACATCAAAATCTAACTCTCTCTGGATCGCCATTTCAAACCTCATTAAGCTTTGCGCCCTATGTGTATTCAACCTCTTGTGCTCAAACGAATGTCTACAAACACCAGTTGATCTCTTCCCAACTTCACTCGATCGATCTCAGTCGCAACTCAGACACTGCTCCATGAATTCTTCATCTCTGTTCGCCCATACAGAGTTTCTCTGCCCCAGAATTTGTCCTCTTGCGACCTTGTTTTCATCCATGTCAGCTTCACAGGCTGTCCTGTAGACAAGTCAAAGACCGTAAAACAAAATACTCTTTGAATTAGTTGAGCGGAACTATTGCTATCTCAACGGGCGGCAAATGCGACACACCTGCAAAATTAAAATATGAAATGTAAAAACTATTTTATATTACTGCAGTTTGTTATAATATATACTGTCTCCTTCTTTTTCACAGCGAAGGAAGCAAGTTGTAAAGAAAAAATTGACACCAACTGCATCTACTGTTGGCTCTCCCATTACCAACGCCATCCTGTAAAGCTGGAGATCCATCTCCCTCTCTTTTTCTTTTGAATACCAATCAGCAACCGATCTTGTGAAAAAAAAATTTATTTTTTTAATGGTGGAAATAGATTTGGCATCATATCATGTCAAAAATTTTTGTGACACCCAAAATCTTAATGTTTGACAACGATAACTCAAATTATAAATTATCATAATCTTGAAAAATTTTCCATTATTTTCTAAATAAAACCCTTTAGATCACACTTAATTGAAATACAAATCAATTTTTCTAGAAGCGTTTTGCATAGAAAATACTTCTACAGTTCTAGGTAGCCCCTTTAAGAGATTTTCTAACAAGTGTTAGAATTCTCTGAAATATTGAACTAACATGTAACGTGCAAGGATACATAGGGCTCGACTTTTTGGTAACATTTAAGAAGTCTTAAAGGAGTCAGATATGTCCAGAGTGAATAAAATAATCCAGACCACTGACTGTACTTTCCAATCCAGAGTATTGAAATAATTCACATTCTTGAACTGTTAAATTCTTGAAATAGATATCACTTTTTGAAGCATAATTCAATAATTCTGGTTAGAATTTTTCAGGAGAGTATTCCCAATCATTACTTTAGAATTGTTCATAGGGGAGTGAGGATTCTATCTATCAATTCACTATTCCAAAAACTACTTTACTATTCCAATCACGAAGAAGTAACACTATTCTACTTAAGACAGATAATTACTCTACTAAGGATTCTAATTTAACTTCACTATTCAATATTGTGGTTAGAATGGTTAGAATTTTTCAGGAAGTAAGAATTTAAATATAACTTCACTATTCCAATTAAGAAATGACATTATTCTGACAAATATTTCCACCAATTGCAACCAAGTAACACTATTTTGGTCAAGTTTTTTCCTGTGTTTAATATTATGACCAGGATTTCCTAGGTTTCAAAGGGCTCCCTCACCTTTTTGGTATTCGGTCATAATTACTAAGGATGAATGGGTATTTTTTGTATAATTTCTCTCAGTTTATATCATTTTAAAACCCATTGACTACTATTTTAATTCCATGACAGGATTAATCTAAGAATCCAATAGTATCAAGAACATAATAAAACAATATATAAAGACTATGATGCACTACCTCAGAACGATAATCTTTGACCACACAACTTGAGTTCGGTGGCTGAACAGGCTCATGATTTGATCCCTTGGCCTTCTGTAACGAAATCAATTTATTCAAATTCACATATCTTTTCCCAGAGAACTCCATCAAAACCATTGCACCTACAAATGCCACGAAATCATTCTCAGATCCATCATAGTTGCTTGATGCTAAGAAATATAACCCAATCCAAATTTATGCTATTCCTTACCAAATATCAAAGGAAGCAATAAAAACTCATTCAACAAACCTTTAATTATTGATTCACACAAATTTTAATGAAATATAATTCAAAAATCATTAAAAAATATTAAAGTTCAAAATATATACAACATAACGTAATATATCTTGCTCACTGTAATACAAGCACCCTATATGCTAAAAAATAAGCTAGTAGAGTGAAAAAAAATATGCATTTAAACTACATGTTGCTGGTTCAATAGATAATAGTTAATTTTCCAATAGGACAAGACACTCCAATCAAACACTTATAACCCTAATTGTACTTGTATTACTATGTACAGAAGTCGTTATTGATAGAATAGATATGCCACAGGTCACAACATTGTTATCGTTTTAGGCCTTCTTCAACCTTCTTCAACTATATGTGTGTGTGAGACACTTCCAAAATATGCCCTACTGTCTGTATGTTCTTGAACTTTACAAGGCTCTGCTCTCAAAATTTTTTATGTGAAATTATCATATAGTGATTTCATTGCACCCATTGTAATGAACAGTAATCCACTTTCATGCTTTAACATTTAAGGTACAATCTTAAGGTTTCAAAATGTAAACTAATAAAAAAAAGTTTATTTTTTACACCATCTCCCACAAAGACTATATGTCTATAAATAGTTTATTTATTTTCTTCTGAAATATTATCATACAAATTTATTCAATATTATCTCACATTTGAAGAAAATTTAGACCATATGGAAGAGAAAGTAAGGGTTTGAAAACAAACTTGGTCACCCAATGTTGTAAAATTTGTAGAAATAATAGAATGAGAGATAGTGATGTCAGTTTTGGAGAACATGTCAACTTGGGAAAATGCCCTCACTGTAGGGAGAACTTTCCTGTATAAAATTGACAAAAGCAATACAAAAAATCTTACTTTTTAGATGCCAAATTGTTTTGAGACTAATAATATTCCAAGGATAATCACTTAAAAACTATATTATGTCTTTTACTAGTCCATTTACTTGTGGTTTGGATTCAATAATGATACCAGAGAGAGGATAGAATTCAGGTAGAATCTATGTTGCCAACAAGGAAAAGCTCAGGACTCTTTTAATAACAATTTTTTCTAAAAACAAATGTGTGAAACTAATATACAACATCAAAAAAAATTTCTCTACTTTTCTCTCAAAGTTTATTTTAATTTAATGCATTCTAGTTATACATGAACATACTTCCTAACATATTCACTGTGGACCACAGTGCTCTCCAAGTGTTTTCCAGAAAAGATGCATTTGGAAATATAGTGAACAACATCAAAATAATTCCAATAACCTTTTTAATCAAAAATATTCCATTGCATTTTATTCGTACCCCTACTAAAAAATCCATGTGCTCTTATATATGTTTCATTTTCAGATTTTACGAAAAGAGCGGTGAAGGACAATATATCTGTATTGTATACCAGCCTTGAAAGGATTTACTTTCCCAACTAACAAGCCTAGAATCTTGATATAAGCATACATTTTCTCCATTGTATCCTTCGCCGAAAGCCTGGAACCAGACCTTTTCTTATTTTTACCATCATTCTACAGTTCAAAGTTGGTATTGCTAATGATTTCAATAGTTTAAAGAAAATAGTAGAATTTTAGAATAGGAAGATTTTATGAAGACATACAGTGCTATTTATTTGATCAGTTTGTCAAAATTAAGCTTTTCCAATGAACAAATTATCATATATTGCCTATGTTATACCAAGACGCTGGGATGGTGGAAACATGGGTGCGGAGAGATATAAAGGCGATCTGTGGGAGTAATTTCAAATTTAAAGGAAATTTAGGGGATTTCGGAGTATGTATATATATATATATATATATATATATATATATATATATATATATTCAATAATGAAAGCATAAATATATTGTTCCATACATAATTGAATTAAATAATTAAATACACTAATCTATATTCATCATTCATTATTCTAGAATCTAATTAGTTCCAAGCAAAATAGACTACAATAGATATTGGAATCTGAAGAATAGAATAGTAAATTGATATAACTTAAACTCAAAAAGGATGCTTCTCAATGTTCCTCTTAGAAAAGGTGCTCTGAGTACTTCTGAGCGTCCTTTTTTGAGGGAGTGCCTAGAAACACCCGTTTTGGAGAAACACGTCCCTCACACTGAGAAATGTTTCCTCCACAAAATGTGAACAAAGGAAATGTTTCCCAGATGTCTCCTATCCTAGGTGCATGGGAAGTGTGAGGTACATGCACCTCACCCTAGGGGACACATCCCTGTGGAACACTACATATTTTTCCCCATTACTTATGGAAAATCCTTCTAAACATAAACATTTTTGACTGAATATCATGGTATTTACTTTAGTTTGGATAAGAAACAGTGCAATATTTGAAATATCACAATATTCACAGAATGACTGAAGACATCTTCAGCACAAAATCAAATAATTAATATTGGGCATATGGAGTCATACCTCTTTTTCAAAGAACCTAGAAAAGTAAAGGTCTTTAGACATTTCTATCAGCTGAAAGGCATTGATGAAGCCATGTATCATATCATTTGTCACCAAATTCTCCTACAAAATCCAAATTTGTCCCCAGATTATCCCTATTAATTTTATTAGTTTATGTAATTTCCTATAAGATAGATCATAGCATAAAAGAATAAATGTGTACATTTCATAACCCTTTGAATATAGTATTCACTTGTACATCATAAGAATGTTTTGAATATTATGGAAGCCTCACTTCTGTGATACCAAATGTAGCGTGTACATCATCTGAATTAATTTCTTCTTCATTCCAGGGCTCTGCGGGAGGGTAGTAATCTTTCTTGAACCACTCATCTTCATAAATCTATGCTATTGTTATCCGCTACAAGAGGCAGTCATATTTGATTTTGTCATGAATTTTGAAGTATAGAATAAATCCAAACAAATTGCAATCCAGATATTGCAATATGGTTTTAGAAATAATTTATAACATATGCTCTTTGGTCTTGGATCCAATATCCTTGTGATTAGATTCCTGACCCCATGACAGAACCATGAAGGAAAGGAAAAATTTGCTTTACAAATATATGACCCAATAAAACCTCTACCATCAGCAATCAAAAATTGTTGTGAAGTAAAATATTATTAAGTTAAAAACAAGATCACAAGATTGATTTTTATTGTGTGTCAATATATGAGACTGAGAGCCAGGACTGTTACCAGTTCCCATTATGGCCAACGGAAATTTCAGTGTTCATTTTTTTATTTTTCAATTTGACCCACTCAAGAGCTTTGCAACAAAATTGTTTTTAGGTCCACTATAAAGTTGAAATTCATATTCAGTATACCTTATGATGTTGTTCAATTTCATTATAACCTTCAAAGGGGCAAAAACCTGTAAGAAGTTCAAATATAATGACCCCACAAGACCAAATGTTTGTTTCCCTTCCATCGTACTTCTAACAAAAAATTACCTTCCAACCATAACCAATATGCTGGATTGATATAGGAAAAAAACATATGTTGTAATTCCCATATTATCTCTAACAAATCTTAGATGAAGAGTTTGATTTTTATACCTCATGGGCAATATAATTTGGGGAGCCACAAGATGTAGAAATTATAGGGCCTGTCTACACAAATTGTGTTTAGACACAACATTAGGATCTAACAACAGTTGAAATAAGAAAAGGGGATATGATTACACTATTATTTTTAAAAATTCCTTGTCAGAATTTTGGAAATGGGTTTGTAATCAAATGTTAAGTTGATGATTTTCCTAACCATAGTTCTGAGGGTCCATTCTAAACTGAGCAGACAGAAATGAAATGAAATTAAATCAATCTCCAGTACAAGTAATAATAGGATGAATGCCTAGGGAATCCCTTCCATAAAATATAAATAGAGACTCGTCAATGTTGCTTTTATGCCTGGACCGATTTTTTTCTCTCTAAATCTGAATTGAAGTTGTGAGTTTCATATCAACTGGTCGCTCTTATGCCCCATGTGATAAGCATACTATTATTTGTGTTTTTTTGTTACTGGTAGTTTAGGTGAGTGATGCAGGGCTAGCCTGCAAACCCAGAATCTTCATCTTTCAAGCATGAGTTAGAATGCATCTCAGCTTTTGCCCAAATCAAAACCTTAATTACTGGAAAATTCACACTTTACCATTTGCATGCGAAAGCTCTTCAACATATGTTCTCAAAAACCATACTCTCATAAGCGGAATATAATAACATGTCTTCACAATTTCTGATTAGCTTTGAAAACCATACAAGTTTCTTTTATGAAACCCAAAACTCAAATCTTAAAACAAAATTTTATGCAAAAGTGCAACTCCAATCCATGTTATGAAACCATAACCCAACAATCTACCTTGTATACAATCGAATCCAACTTCACTACAATTCTGATTTGAAACTTCATAAGATCCTCCAAACTTTATGAACATCATTCCAAAAGTCTTATAAAGGACTTTTATTAAAACCCATTGATTTATTTTAACCCAGCATTTAAATACGCACTTCATATAGCACCAAACCAACCTTAACATTATACAATCAAGTACCACGCTTATGGAAATGTTCCAATTCAAATATATATCAAGCTAGTTTGATTCAATACCAATGAGATGATATGTGCTTAAAAAAATGCCAGCGTTCACAATCATAGTTCACCTTGTTTAAAAATCAAAGTCTGACATAAATGAAATATGCCCATCAATTTCTTACCTCCCATGAACGCAACCCATAAGGCGCCTTCACTTACTTGCAGACATCGACTTTTCAAAAGTTGTTCCACATCTCAGCGCTACAGATTTTGTTCGTCCTCGAATTCATCTGATCCAAAAGGAATTCCAGCCAGCAAACTCCACCAGCGCTGTGAATTTTCCAACAAACACCATAACGATTTCTCTGCGGTTAACTCTAATTTCTCTCTGTGGCTTCTTTGTCCCTTTTGTGCTCACTTCACCGTCTTGACACTTGAATTTCTCACTGATTACCTTCTAAAACTGCTTCACTTACAATTACACAATCCCATTTCAACCCATGTGTTGATTATTAATCGACTATTGACTCATTAACAGCGTTACAACATAATCGAACAGCCTAGAACGTTTTACCATTTACTTAACATAATTTCAATTCTTTCTCTGCGTTAAGGTTGGATACATCGCTGCACAAATTGACTTTGCAAATTACCACGTTGTTCAAACTATTTCACATTTATGAAACCACAACAAATCAAAACTGTATTTAGTTGAATTCCAAACCGAGTTTTGAAACACAGTTCTGCGCCCTCCTGCATTCAATTCCCAAATTTTTTTTTACTGCACTACACATCAATCAACAACACTCTTGTGCACCAGATCAAAACATTGAAACTTATCGATTCTGTGGGTTGAACCCTTGACACTAATTAATATCGATTTAAACAAATCGAACCACTTCACATTACCACCGCAGTTAAATCCAATATTCTCAAAAAGCCAGAATTTAGCACATAGAGAGTTTCATCAAAATTTTATGAAGCAAACAGAATACAACTTCCTTCATAACACAATAATCTCAGAAGTATCGAACCTCCATACGTCCAATCACATAAATTTGATTCCATACAAACTCAATAATGGCATAAACTGCAGAAAATCAAATACTGTATTAAAACACACACTACTTACATAAAACCTCCTTCTTTGGCCTGATTTTCGATCATTTGGCCCTTTACAAATTGCCCGAAGGCTCCCAAGAAGAAACCCCTGCTCTCTACTCCCAATCTCACACTCTCTACAACTATTCAATTCTATTTTCCTCACAAAAACCACTCATATTTATACATAAAAATGCATTTAATTCACTCAAAATATCTCTCCACCTAATCCTCAACTAATCCCATACATAGAAATCCTAATCCCAAATTTTACTCCTAAACTATTTCTCTCATATCCTTTTATTTAAAAGAATATTTACATAATCCTCACTTTTCATAATTATCTCCTATTTTATTAAAAATAACAAATTAATTAATAAAATATTAAAAATTGTCACACCCCCTTTTCTAACATATTTACAAATAAAAAATGCCCTTCATGCTCTTGCATCAGACTCCCAACGTTAAAATAATCATGATCGCCTGATCATGTGTTCGGATCTATGTATGCCTGGATCCCATATCTTGTGCTGCAACTTTCCACTTGTCGCTGCTTCTTTCTGATGTTCTTCTCCAGGTCTCCACACTTTATGCTGCATCGCTCCACTGGCTGTGCTCTCGCAATATTTTGTTGTCTTTCTTTTGCTGCTTCTCCTTTTTTTTACTGCTGCTGGCCTCTTCCGGGATACTTTCATCATCATCTGCCTCATCAGTTCAATTTCTCTGTCTAACAGACTTTCTCCAGCATCTTCAATAAAACCTGTACTCAGAAAACAATTGTTAGAATAAAAACCATAAGGCTTCAGTGCCCCCATAGATGTTGCTTCAGCTGCCACCATAAATGTCGCCAACATTGGTTTCACTCCTATAGATGCTACCTCACATGTTTCCCTAGCTGTCACTATGGATGTTGTTTCAGCTGCCACTATAAATGTCTCCTCACATGTTGCTGCCTCCCAAACTTCCTGTCACTCTGCAACATTCTTTTGCTCGTCACCTGCAATTTCATCTGCAACTTCTTTCTCTGGTTCAGATGTCTCCAGCAAACATTTCAGCATTTCATCAACATGCTGCAAATTAACACCAGCATAACCTCCATCTTTCCCTTCGACAATCTTCAGAAATTTTCCATCATCATCATCTTGATTGATTCTGGCAATCAAATCAAGTTTTTCCAATACTGTAGCCTCATCCTCTATTACTGTAGCAGCTCCAAAATTTTGTCCACCAGTCTTCTCTTGGCTATACAGACAAGCCAACTCTTTCTTGTCACCCACGGTAACAAGCCTCTGCATACGAGACATGATTGTCTCATCTTATTTCTGTAACTGTTCTCCTCCTTCCAAGACAATTCCAAATGATGGACTGTTTTCTACATCACCTGTAAACACAATCAATTTGTCAGCTGCAAAATCATAAGACCCAATGGTCTCATTTGTTGATTCTGTCATCCGCAGCTCCAAGTCTTCTTCAGGACTCAGAAAATCTTCACTAGCTTTCTCCTCAGCTTTCTCTGGCAACACTTCAGTATGCTGCTCTGATTTCCTTTCCAACTTCTCTATCAGCACATCAGTATGTTGATTTGCATTCATCATGAGACTGTCACCTAGTCTTTCCTCCTTTCCATCATCTTCTTCATGACTGTCATTCATGAAAACTTTCCTGCCTTTCTTCCTCAGCAAATTATCCTGCACATAAGTCCTCTGTCTCCCCAATTCTCTTCTCTGAAGATCTAGTTTCCTATACAATTCAACAATTTCATTAGGAGTAGAACTTGGAAACTTCACACAATTTCCCATACATTCACCAGTTTTTGACCAATCATCAGCTGGCCTTTCTCTCTCTGCACCAATACTCTGATTAGACTTATTTGTCTTCATTTCCTCTTGAGATCTTGCTATCTCAACATCGATCTGAACAACTTTCAGATTCAACTCTTCTTGAACAAACTCTAAAGCTTGCTCATCTCCCTCTGTTGTACCTGCAAACATACACAACTCATTAGTTTTAAAATCACAAGACTTTTCAGTCTTGAATGCTTTCTTCAACACTTCCCTTTGAACAGATCTGCATGTGGAATCTTCAAATTCCATCTCTGGCTCAAGAAATCTAATTCCTTTCTTCAATAAGGTAATCACACTTTGCCTCAACTTCATCTGCAATGGTTGCCAAATCACTCTCTTTCCCTTCAGTGGAAAGATCCATCCTCTTTTCTGATTTTCCTGCTCTTGCAGCCATTCTTCTAGTACCTGCAATTGTACCTTCATTACTGCAATTTCTCTTTCTCTGATTTCGTCAGTCATCTCACCTTTATGGCATTCTTCTGAACCTCTTCTCTGATCTTCCATGATCATTTCCTTCATGAGTTATTCACTAACCATGAGTTGCACTAGCCTCTATGATAGCAATCTCTTCTGTTGCCCCTTACCTCACCAAGCTCTCCTCACTCAGTCTTTTGGTAAGTACTGGTTCACTACCTCTGGAACCTCTTGAGCACTCTCCTCTGCTCACTCTCTAGGCTATCTCTTCAACTCACTTCCTCTTCAGGACACTGCAATTTTCCTCCCTATCCAGCCTTCAGCTGAATGTTAGGTTCACTGCCATCATCTTCTCTGCAATCATAAACTTCAATCACAAACTTCAAATCAGAAAATCATCTCACCTGCATGATCTTGTCCTCCCTTCGTTTCTGCAATCATGTTCACTGCAATTGTGTAGCTTGCATATCAGATTTAAAATCTGATCTTCCTTTCAGTCATTCATCACACATTCAAAAACACATTTCAGTTATCAATAAAACTTTCTATCTTCATTCAGAAAAATAAGCATCTTCTATTTCAACAGAGCCAAGCTCTGATACCAAAAATGATGTAGGGCTAGCATGCAAACCCAGAATCTTCATCTTTCAAGCATGATTTAGAATGCATCTCAGCTTTTGCCCAAATCAAAACCTTAATTACTAGAAAATTCACACTTTACCATTTGCATGCGAAAGCTATTCAACATATGTTCTCAAAAACCATACTCTCATAAGCGGAAGATAATAACATGTCTTCAAAATTTCTGATTAGCTTTGAAAACCATACAAGTTTCTTTTATGAAACCCAAAACTCAAATCTTAAAACAAAATTTTATGCAAAAGTGCAACTCCAATCCATGTTATGAAACCATAACCCAACAATCTACCTTGTATACAATCGAACCCAACTTCACTACTATTCTGATTTGAAACTTCATAAGATCCTCCAATCTTTATGAACATCATTCCAAAAGTCTTATAAAGGACTTTTATTAAAACCCATTGATTTATTTTAACCCAGCATTTAAATACGCACTTCATATAGCACCAAACCAACATTAAAATTATACAATCAAGTACCACGCTTATGGAAATGTTCCAATTCAAATATATATCAAGCTAGTTTGATTCAATACCAATGAGATGATATGTGCTTAAAATGATGCCAGCGTTCACAATCATAGTTCACCTTGTTTAAAAATCAAAGTCTGACATAAATGAAATCTGCCCATCAATTTCTTACCTCCCATGAACGCAACCCATAAGGCGCCTTCACTTACTTGCAGAAATCGACTTTTCAAAAGTTGTTCCACATCTCAGCGCTAAAGATTTTGGTCATCTTCGAATTCATCTGATCCAAAAGGAATTCCAGCCAGCAAACTCCACCAGCGCTGTGAATTTTCCAACAAACACCATAACGATTTCTCTGCGGTTAACTCTAATTTCTCTCTGTGGCTTCTTCGTCCCTTTTGTGCTCACTTCACCGTCTTGACACTTGAATTTCTCACTGATTACCTTCTAAAACTGCTTCACTTACAATTACAAAATCCCATTTCAACCCATGTGTTGATTATTAATCGACTATTGACTCATTAACAGCGTTACAACATAATCGAACAACCCAGAACGTTTTACCATTTACTTAACATAATTTCAATGCTTTCTCTGCGTTAAGTTTGGATACATCGCTGCACAAATTGACTTTGCAAATTACCACGTTGTTCAAACTATTTCACATTTATGAAATCACAACAAATCAAAACTGTATTTAGTTGAATTCCAAACCGAGTTTTGAAACACAGTTCTGCGCCCTCCTGCATTCAATTCCCAATTTTTTTTTTACCGCGCTATAGATCAATCAACAACGCTCTTGTGCACCAGATCAAAACATTGAAACTCATCGATTCTGTGGGTTGAACCCTTGACACTAATTAATATCTATTTAAACAAATCGAACCACTTCACATTACCACCGCAGTTAAATCCAATATTCTCAAAAAGCCAGAATTTAGCACATAGAGAGTTTCATCAAAATTTTATGAAGAAAACAGAATACAGCTTCCTTCATAACACAATAATCTCAGAGGTATCGAACCTCCACACGTCCAATCACATAAATTCGATTCCATACAAACTCAATAATGGCATAAACTGCAGAAAATCAAATACTGTATTAAAACACACACTACTTACATAAAACCTCCTTCTTTGGCCTGATTTTCGATCATTTGGCCCTTTAAAAATTTCCCGAAGGCTCCCAAGCAGAAACCCCTACTCTCTACTCCCAATCTCACACTCTCTACAACTATTCAATTCTATTTTCCTCACAAAACCCACTCATATTTATACATAAAAATGCATTTGATTCACTCAAAATATCTCTCCACCTAATCCTCAACTAATCCCATACATAGAAATCCTAATCCCAAATTTTGCTCCTAAACTATTTCTCTCATATCCTTTTATTTAAAAGAATATTTACATAATCCTCACTTTTCATAATTATCTTCTATTTTATTAAAAATAACAAATTAATTAATAAAATATTAAAAATTGTCACACCCCCTTTTCTAACATATTTACAAATAAAAAATGCCCTTGATGCTCCTGCATCAGTGAATAACAGGGTTTCCAGTAGTTTAAATAGTTGACAGTAATTTTGAAATGTTA
>JAXQQM020068434.1:0-76587 GCA_034641835.2 Pinus albicaulis | reverse complement strand
TGTCTGGTATGAATGATTTATTCACCCTAACTCGACATTAATTTTATCAATCTAGGAGCATATCCTTTCAAGGCAACGTGCAAGGTATATGCAGGGGCAAACACATAATCCGTCTCAACCAAGGGTTTGTAATTAAGATTCAAACCGTTGTCATGAATTTAAATCAATACTGAACTTCAAAACAATCTTAATAGTAAAGAATAATAATAGCAACCATAACAAAGAAACAATTCACACACTCAAGGGTGCAACACCTGATCAGAAGAGCGGGCCCAGCTCTCTGATCAGGGCTACGTTAGTCACGAAGACGCTTAGAACAACAAAACTAGTAATACTTTATTAATCTGTAAGATGTGATTACAATATCTGTCTGGGAACCCCTAATTACAGGAACAATATCCATTTTATACACAGCGCGGAAGAATAACAGATCTCCCTGGAACGTTGTAATTGCGCATTCTGAAATACACATCAGTTGGAACAGCACAAGCACTAGATGTCCAGGATAGAACAAGGGCCAAGAATAGTCCCAGGGAATCGTGAATCCAGTTGCGCGATCTCCCTATAGCTGACCGTTACCAGATCTGTTGCGAAATGCTGAAGCGAGGGTTCCTGTTCTCCAAATTGCAGTCAAACACATATCTTAGTGCCGCAAATAGGTAAGACTTTGTGACTTTACTTAATTAATTAAAATATTCCAATTGGAAGAGTTAGGGGTATTTACCTCATAAGTTTAGCATAGAAAATGTAGGTAAATAAACACAAAAGGGTCAAAAAGGATGATAAAAATAGTCAGAAAGGTAGCCAGATTTGGTGCCCAACATCTCCCCCCAACTAGCCTTCTGCATGTCCTCATGCAGTCCGCCGCCTCCGTAGGTCTGGATTCTGCAAACTGTAAGCTTCCTGAAGCCCGGCAAGATCATACTCTAAAGCCATCTCTGTCCCTTGAACTTTAAATCCATCTGAAAGGACAACTTCCTTCCACCAGTCTGCTGGGACGTTGTACGCTGGAGTGTAAGCTTTTGCAGGCAACCAAATAACAGGATACTGAAACCGAAGCCCCATCCACCGAATCCCACATGTTTGAACACATGCCACATATCTGGGTACTTTGGTGAGTATTCGCGCAAAGTTGGGTGCCCCAAAAGGCTCTCTATTCCAGACAGCTGTTGGTGACATCATCCACCTTCTCTGACAACAATCAAGGGCCTCTTTTTGAAAAACAGTTAATTGATTGACATAAAAGTCAAGACACCACCTTTGTGTCCTTAGCATTTGATCTCTGTTCCCTTCAAATTTCAAAAAGGTATGGTGTTTATTGAACATTGTATCTGACCTCTCATGTTCTCCTCTTACTATAAATAGCTTTGTAACTTGATTAGACTCAAAAGTGTTACAAGCATTTTGCCAATGGATTTGATTGAAAGCATAAGAGGTGAGGGCCCTCAAATGGATGTCCCCTACATACGGGACTGGGTTGAAATCTCTGTCTAGACGTAGCAAATACCCATGTAGGTAAAACTCACACATCAGATGTTGAGTTGGCACATCATAATTCCTCATGATTCGGAGGAATTGTACACCATATTCTCTTTCATAACTGACCTCATTTTTTATGCTTTCCGTGCAGAATAAAAGAAAGCATTCATGCAAAAATAAAGAATAAAAAGAAGCAGGGGAACGACATGCCATCACCTCTTGCACTAGATTGAACATATGTTCCTTATCAGCCTTCAGTTCGGTCACTTGTTTTTCCAGTTGCTCCATCTTGAGCTGCTGCTTCGCATGCCTTAATCTCATAACATCTATGCGCTCCACATATCCGAAGACGGTTGTGGAGGTTCTTTCCTCAGTTTTTTTGATCTCATTTTTATACTGAGCTGTAGTAGACTTCCACGTCTGTAATTCGGCCGTTAAGGCATATTCCCTGGCTTCGAACAATTTTTCAATCGGGTCTGTTTCAGTTTTTGCTTCAACCCCGACGATTTTTGGCTTGCTGGCTCGCCGCTTGTACTTTTTTATTTGTTTTTGCATCTTGTGCACCTTCCTTCTCAAATCCCTTACCTCCATCTTGAGCTGCATTGTTTCCTTAAACTGCTGTTGGTATCTCTGTTTGGTGGGGAGTCTTCGCTGTCCACACAGCTCTGCCCCTTCTTGCTTGACCTGTGTTTCTTTTGCCTCGGCCACTGGAGGTAAATCCCTTGGGACTACCTCTGTTGGGCCAACGGTCGGTGCAACCTCCTCTGTTTGTTCTACTTCTATTATTTCTTGCTTCACTCTTTTCATGCCTAAGTGCTCCATTGGTTCATTCGTTGGGACCACTCCGCTTGGTCCCTCCTCTTCACCAATGGCCATTCTCTCATCATGTACATTCTCCATAACCAGTGGTGACCCGGTAAGATGCTCCCCTGCTGATATGCCTGTTGGGGCCTCTTCCGGTCGTGGCCTTTGTTTTAAATTCAAAGCCATAGGAATGGAAAAATCTTCTTCCTCTCTTTGCTGCGAGGAACAAGTTACCCTTGCTCCCTTAGGAAGAAAGACGGGAAACTGGAACAAATCCTCTACATTTAGCTTCGAGGTTGACGCTGGTTCTTGTGGGGCAGCGTCAGCCTCACACCTTAGTTCTCCCGATGTTTCCTTCATGGGTTCTCTGGTCGAAGTGGTCACGATCTCTTCTTCAATCAGATTACCCTCCTCCATTAGTTCCATGGCGATAGGAGATCCCTGTGGACTGGCCTCGGTCACAATGTCGACCGATTCGCCCTCTTTCATTTGTTGTGGGTTTACCTCCGTGCCCATCGCACTATCTATTTTCTCAGATAACTCCACGGACGAGGCTGGTTCTTGTGGGACAGCCTCGGTTGTAGTGCCAGTGGGTGTCTCTGCAACTTCCATCGATTCCATGAGTTCAGATTGTTCTTGGGGAACCGTCTCTTCTTCACATTCTTCAGTCTCCATTTCCATCTCTTCGGGCTCCTCCTGGTCAATGTAATCATCATCCTCTGCATCTTCTTGCATGGCTTCATCATCCTCTGCATCCTCCTGCATGGCTTTAGGATCTTCTGCCCTAGCAACCGCAGCGGCTGTTATTTCCTCCTCTGTGGAATCCCGAAACAGTTCCCACAGAATCAGGATCTTCCCAATGACGTTCATTACTAGCAACTAGACTAGCCCATGGTGAGAGAGAACCGCCAACACTTGTTGTGACCCCCGAGCCAAATTTACCATCAAATGAAGGCTCCTTAATAGAAAATAGGGCACATTTATTGAAAAAGCCTCTGCTTGTGGAAATCGCAGGTGAGCCAATATGCGGAGGTGAGATTTGAAGATGGTAGAATATCTTTCTTCACATGTCATATACTTCATAACAACCTCTGCAACTCCTCTCCATGGATGAGGTAATGAAGTTCAGTCATATCCCTGACCCTTCTGCACAATACTTTCTCCTGCTTGCAGAAAGGCTTCGCGGAGTTCCAGGAGGGGTGTTCTCCTTGAAAACCAACATTCTCTGACTTGCGGCAACCCATTAACTTCCGCAATGGTTTCTTCTGTCACCAGAATCTCGACTCCACGAACCCAAGAGACTCCTTCTTCCAAGTTCAATGCGAACTCCATCGCGATTTCTTCGTTCCATCCTTTTAGCCTGTCAAAATAAACATCCCAACTTGCATTCTCAAACACTTGCCATACCTCCTGATTACTACGGATTCTCATTGAATCGTCAGGTTCATGTTGCACAGATCGGCCACCCATTACTGCAGAGGCAGAATTAGCACGACGACTACATTTAGCTGGTAGGGGAGAGTGACAGGGCTCCAAACCGTTGGCAACTGAAATAACGTCATGGCCACTTTCGGATATAATGGACGAACAATATTGGTACGCTTGGGAGTAATGACAGATTATGGTGGTACTGTTAGATATTCTTAGGATTTAATGCAGTGTGTTGGGAGGGTGACAGATATGACTTTTGTGCATACGAGTTCGCATTCCAACTCATACGGTATGATTATGGAGTACTGAAATCATTAGATTTGGTTAGGTGGGAATCATGTATCATAAATACCTTTACGAAGTACACCATCATTCATTATGACGATTTCCCTCCCCCCAACTAAATGACGGCCGTCCTCGACATGTTTGACTGTCCTTTTTGGAATATTTAATTAAATCCATAAAATCAACAGAGACGTACCTGCGGACCTACCTTAAAGTGGAGTAGCAGCAAAAATATTTGTCGTAGCAGGTAACAACGTCAGTGAGTAACATGAACTGTGAGAAACGACAACAGTGAGTAACAACAATGGTGAGTAACAACAACGATGGTGTAGTAGCAGCTACGGAGTAATGGTAGTTGCAGAGTAACAATAGTTGCGGAGTAACAACATCGCGGAGTAACAACATCAACGAAGTAACAGCAGTTGCGGAGTAATAGCATCGGCGGTGTAGCAGCAACTACAGAGTAACAACATCGGTGGTGTAGCAACAACTACAGAGTAACAACAACTATGGAGTAACAACAGTTTGTGGAGTAACAATAGTTATCGAGTAACAATAATTTCAGAGTAACAACATCAGTGAAACAAAATATCTCTATAGCAACACTAATGGAGTAACACACCGAATGTTACTTTTCTCCTGGCCATATTTTTTTATTATTCCTGCAAAATACAAACAAGTAAGTGATAACCACATATTATCATCATATATATATATATATATTAGAGAAGAGTGAGTGTCCTCTATTTCAATAACCATTAGATCAGCTGAATCCGAAAGGGTTTTGACAATGGCATCTTTAGAGGCTGGACGATGGTATAGTTTTAGACGGTGTCCATTCACCACAAACGTGGTCTGATTATCATCAATTGTAATTAATCTAACTATTCCATTGTCGAACACTACATCTACTTGATATGGTCCCATCCAGTGAGTGCGAAGCTTGCCTTTGAAATCCTTAAATCGGGAGTCATACAGTAACGCCCAATCTCCTTGATGAAACACCTTAGTTTTGATGAATTTATCATGCCATTTCATTCTCTTCTGTTGAACAGCAGTAGTTCTCTGGACAGCTACTGATTGAATCTCATCTAACTCATTCAACTGTTCCAGTCGGTGTTTCTGTGCTTATGATAGATCTAAGCCTACTTCCAGAGCTGTTCTGAGTGTGCTAATTTCAAATTCTAATAGAAACAAGGGGGATTTCCCATAAACTAATTCAAATGGAGAAAACCTTGTTGTGTTCCACCATGTCATTCTATAGGCCCATAAAGCTTCTGGAAGTTTTTGTGCCCAATCCCGACGATGACTTGCTACTGTCTTTGTCAAGATATTTTCCAATACCTTGTTTGTACTCTCTACTTGCCCATTCACCTGTGGATGATAGGGGGTTTTTACTCTATGTTTGACCCCGTAATTCTGCATCAATTTATCTATCATATGGGATGTGAACTGTGATCCTCCGTCTGATACAATTTCTCTTGGAGTCCCATACCGAGAAAAGATTTCTTCAAAAAGGAAGTCTGCCACTACTTGCTTTGTTGCTCTCATGACTGCTCTAGCTTCCACCCATTTAGTTACATAATCAGCACAAACTAGGATGTAGGCTTTCTAATGAGAAGGTGGGTTAAAGGGTCCAACAAAATCGATGGCCCATTTCTCAAATGGTTCAAGGACTATCTGGGGTTGAAGAGGCATTTCATCTGCTCTCCCAGGTTGTCCCATCCGCTGACAGCTATCACACCTTTGAATATAATCCGGAGCGTCACGAAAGATGGAGGGCCAATAATATCCCATATGTAGCACTTTATGACCTGTCCTTTTGTCTGCAAAATGTCCTCCACAAGGTCCATCATGTGCAGCCTTTAAGATCTCATAAATATCATCCTTTGCCACACAACACCGAATCTACTGGTCAATCCCTGTATGGAAGAGATATCCTGCCATCCATGAATATTGGGTACTCCAGTGAATGATCTTCCTTTGCTCCTTTTAGGACAAGTGACGAGGCACCTCACATGTAGCAAGATAATTAGCAATATCTGCATACCACAGAGTGTTAAAAGAAACTGCAAAAAGATGCTCATCTGGGAAATTATCTTCAATTGGTGTATTCTTACCATCATGTTCTATCCTACATAAGAAATCTGCAACCACATTGTCCTTCCCTGGTTTATCTACTATAGTAATATCAAATTCCTGTAGTAGTAACAACCATCTTGTAACATGACCAGGGGTAACAGGTTTGTTCATTAAATACCTGATGGCTGCATGATCAGTGTGCAAAAAAGTAGAATACTCGGTAATATAATGCCAGAACTTGTTGATGGCATAAACGACAACAAGGAACTCTTTCTCAGTCACCATGTAGTTTAATTTAGCAGGGGCCAAATTCTTACTAACATAGTAGATTGCGTAAGGTACTTTATCCTCTTGCTGTCCCAGTACTGCACCAATTGCTATTTGAGAAGCATCCGTATGAATGTGGAATAGTAACGCCCAGTCTGGTCCTTTAAGAATCGGGGCACTGCAGACTAATTCTTTAATTCTTGTGAAGGCTACATCACAGTCATCTGACCACACAAATTCTGAGTCTTTTGTTAGTAATTGAAATAGTGGTTGTGCTACTTTTACAAAATTTTCTATGAAACGCCTATAATAACCAGCACAGCCAATGAAACTACGTTCCTGTGTGGGTATTTTAGATGTTGGAAAGTGCAGAATTACCTTTATTTTTGCTGGTTCCATCCTGATTCCTTCAGTCGAAAGCAAATATCCCAGAACAATTCCTTTTTCCATTATCATATGGCATTTTACTGTACTCAGGGAGACACGCGCTTGTAGACATCTTTCAAGAACTTTTTTCTAAATTTTTCAGCCCCTCTAAAAATGAGTCCCCATATGGAGTGAAGTCATCCATATAAATTTCAACACCATCATCTATCAGATCAGAGAAAATTCCCAGAATTGCCCTCTGGAATGTTGCAGGGGCATTACACAGGCCAAAAGGAAGGACCCGGTATGCGAATGTTCCCCAGGGGCATGTGAAAGTGGTCTTTTCTTGGTCCTCGGGAGCGATCTAGATTTGATTATATCCACTAAACCCATCCAGAAACGAGAAAAATTTCTTGCTAGCCAATGTGTCTAAAACTTGATCGATAAATGGTAGGGGAAAATGGTCCTTCTGTGTTGCCTTATTTAACTCTCGATAATCCACGCAAATCTGCCATTTATCATTCTTCTTAGGGACCATTACTAATGGAGAGACCCATTCGCTGTCTGAGATAGGGTAGATAAAACCCACATCCAATAATTTCTGAACCTCTTCTTCACAATGTTTTTCAATGCAGGATTCATCCTTCTCTGAGGTTGTCTTATAGGACAAAAATCTTCCTTGATATATATGTGATGGGTGCATAAGCTGGCAGGGATCCCCTTCATGTCTGAATAATCCCAGGCGAAAGCTTCCTTATTCTTCTGAAGAATGTCTACCAGCTGCTTCTTCTGGGATTCTGACAGACTCAGATTAATATTCAGAGTTTTTGCCGGTTCTATCTCTACTTGAACGCTTTCATGAGGTGCATCAACATCTTCCTGTAATTCTTCCGCTGTTTCAATAACCTCCCAAGTTTCACAACTTAGGATGGATTCTAAAACCTGTTGGTTTGATTCTGAAATAGAACAAGGATCATTCATGAAGGAAGTGATCACGTCATCTTCTGATTCCATCTTCAATTGAAGGGCCTGCCCGATAGTAAGGACCGGTCTCACTTCTTCATCTTTGACCTCTACCATAGATACAGCCTTCTTTCCACCCATTGGCTTTTTAGATGCATCTGGTTCTGCAGGCGGATATAGCACCAAGTTCTTGGTGTTATGCCAATTAGAGATAACCATATTTCTTGAACGACACCCAATATAAGTGTCTGCAGTAGCCAGCCATGGCCTACCCAAAATAAAGGGATGACCACCCAATGAAGACTGTGTATGTAATACAAGGAAATCTATGGGGTAATGCCATGCATCCACTGAAATTGTCACGTCCTCCAACTTCCCTACAGGTTTGACTGTAGATCGATCTGCCAATTCCAACACTGTAGGTGTATGCTTCAAATTTTGAAGACCTAATGTTTGCATGGTTTCAGTGGTGATGACATTGATGGTAGCGCCCAAGTCCACCAGCAAATTTGGACTCTACCCCATTAATCTATACTGTCAAAACCGGGTTGCCTAGATCTCCATATTTCACTGGTATTGATTTTCCCATCACGAAGTCCAATAATTTTCCCATAACATGAATAGTGAGGGGGTCCTTAGTTTTCTTCGTAGGTTTCTTTGAACAATATTCCTTAAGAGTCTTTGCATAAATTGGCACATCCTTCATAGCTTGTAACAAGGGAATCTTAACAAATAAATTATGCAATTCTCCTAATAAATCAAATTCAGCTTGTGGGTTTGGTTTACTCATAATCAATCTCTCTGGGTAAGGTGGTTTAGATTGATGTTGTTTTATAGGAGGCACCTAGTTTTTAACAGTTTGTTTTGGCTCTCTACTGGTCAGTTGTGCCTCTCTATCTTCATTATCAAGTTGTTCAATGATAACCGGAGGGGGTTGGACATTGACTGTACGACCTGATCGCAAATTCATTTCATACAGTTCTGTAGTAGAGATACCGTACGAAGGCAAGTTAAGAACATCAGCTTGATGGGATCCTTTGTTATTGGGATTAGGGTTAGGCTGCATTGGAAGCTGAGGATGGACATGCTGATTACCAGGAGGCACATTGGAGGGTAATTGGAGTTTCTGTTGTGGCATCTGTTGAGGAAACTTCCCTAAATAGGGTCCTCGCCAAGTTGGAGCCCATGGTGAGCTCATACTGGCTTAAGGGTTCCATTGCTGCCACGGTGGGTACTGGTATTGCGGCCATATAGGGGGACAAGGCATGGTTTGAGGATTCATGTTGTAGCTATTGAAATACTGAGATGGGTCTGGGTACATACCTTGATTTCCCATTGGTGGTCGAGGTTGCCACGACTTCCTGGCACCCATAAGGTACAATTTCTCCATGTCCTCCCTTGCCCCTTGAAACACTGCTTTCAGGCCCGGCAAGGAGGGGCATGAGCTTGTCACATGATTCAGCTCACAGATGTCACATTTTTCTATGGAATTTAATGGGCATTCCCTTTCCAGATGATTCTTCTTGCACTTCGGGCAAAATGTTTCCATGGTCCTATCCAGTTCCAGCTGCTTCTGCTTTACTTGCAAAGTGTCCATTTGTGTTGACAGGGTACTGAGGATATATGTCCTTAAGTTGTCTAGCAGGTTCCCGATTTTTGCTTTCGTAACACCCCCACCAGACCCTTTTACTGAATGGATCCTTGATCTGTTTCTTGCAAGCCCCCTCGAGTACTGGATACACAAATCACAAATATCTTCAAAGGTCTCCTTGGAGATGTCTCCCTTTCCCACGATATTTAATAGTTCCATTTAGTCCTCTCGAAAGGAATAAAGGAGGATAATATTTAAAATTTCCTTATCCAGATCAGAATGACTTGACCTCCGTAAGAGGTACTTAAACCTTTCCACACAATCTTCCAAACTTTCATCTTCTTTTTGTGTGAACTTGAAAATTTCCTCCTTGATATTCCGAGATTTACAGTAATCTTGGTACTTCTCCAAAAAAGCTGTTTGCATATCATCCCATGTGGAAATGGATTTTCCTCCAAGGCCCATGAACCATCGCAGAGCCATCCCTTTTAGTGTAGAATGAAAAATCTTTAACTTCTAGGCATATGTTGTGTAATCATACTCCTGGCACACTATGTCGAACTCAAATAAAAATGTGTCGGGATCCTTTGAAACAAGCCCATGGAAGTTTGGTAAGGTTGCCAATGGGATAGGCTTTGTAGGCGCGCCAACTCCCAGATTCCCAATGGGAAAATCGATAGTGGAGGTTGTGGGAGCCATAAATATCTTCCAATAATCGCTGGGGATTTCAATAGGCTTTGTGGAGGATAGTCGGGGACTCCTCACTACTGGAACACGAGTTGCTTTAGTGGCACTTCCCCGGTCTCTTGACGACACAAATATCCCCTCGTTTCTTCTTCCTGTGTCCTGATGGTTCAACCCATCAACTACAACTTCCTTTCCCTTACTAGAATAGTCTGACTCTGTCGATGTTCTACTTGCGATTTCTTCCTCTACTATCACCAACGCAAGATCCTCCTGGTCAGGTCTACTTCTGATTATTTCTTCCACTGCTAGAGGAACCTGCTGTACCAAATCACCAAGGGATGTTGTGGCCTGCACTGGTTGGTCCACTGACTGTCCCTCGGACTTCACTCTCCTTGCCCCTGGCCTTGCAGCTGCGCGAGAAGATGCTTCTAACTCCACCTTTTTGATGAATGCTGAATATAATTTTTCCTTCCCAGATCTGGTCTTCCCTTCTTTGGGGCTCTCACTCCGCCCCTTCTATTTAGTTCTATGTTCATACAAGAATTGGTATGATTGAAAGGTCTGTATACTAACCTATGATACTTCAACCTTGGAGTAAGGTGTCAAAAGACCATCCCTTCACCAAGGAAAAAAGAAAAAAAGGATTCACCATAAAGAAAGGCAACAGAAGAAAAATCTAGGGTTTCAGGCCCAGAGCAGGGCGTCAAAGAACTCCTCCCTCCCTGGGACAAGAACCAAAACAACACAACCCACAGGAAGACCTAATACTCCCAGATCTTAAGCAGGGTGTCAAAAGACTCCTCCCTCGCCAGGGTAAAAGCTAAGGTTTTCCCACAAGAAAACACACAAAAGTTAAAAAGAAATAACTCCACTAAGGGCCTGGAGCAGGGCGTCAAAAGAATCCTCCCTTCCCAGGATAAAAAGTTGGCCCGAAATCTAAAACAAAAATAGAAATAAACAAACCAAAATCAAAACCTAAGCTCAGGACCTGAAGCAGAGGGAGGAAGCTCGTTCTTTCCTCGGGACGAGAGATTGATCCTCTGGTTGGTTTGGATCGTTGCTTGCACCTTGTTAGCTCCCCGAAAATGGGGCCAAAATGTTGGTGTACGGTATGAATGATTTATTGACCCTAACCCGACATTAATTTTATCAATCCAGGAGTGTATCCTTTCAAGGAAACGCGCAAGGTATATGCAAGGGCAAACACATAATCCGTCTCAACCAAGGGTTTGTAATTAAGATTCAAACCGTTGTCATGAATTTAAATCAATACTAAACTTCAAAACAATATTAAAAGTAACGAATAATAACAACAACCATAACAAAGAAACAATTCACACACTCAAGGACACAACACCTGATCAGAAGAGCGGGCCTAGCTCTCTGATCAGGGCTGCATTAGTCACGAAGACGCTTAGAATAGCAAAACCAGTAATAATTTATTAATATGTAAGATGTGATTACAATATCCGTCTGGGAACCCCCAATTACAGGAACAATATCCATTTTATACACAGCGCGGAAGAATAACAGATTTCCCTGGAATGTGGTAATCGCGCATTCAGAAATCCACATCAGTTGGAACAACACAAGTACTAGATGTCTAGGATAGAACAAGGGCCAAGAATAGTCCTAGGGAATCGTGACTCTAGCTGCGCGATCTCCCTATAGTGGCCAGGTGCAAATCTATTGCGGCTTATTTGGCTTGAGGGTTCATTATCAGCTGGCGAGGAGCAAATATCCATTTTATACACAGCGCGGGATAATAACAGATCTCCCTGGAACGTGGTAATCGCACATTCATAAATACACATCAGTTGGAACAACACAAACATCAGATGTCTAGGATAGAACAAGGGCCCAAGAATAGGCCCAAGGAATCGTGACTCCAGCTGCGCGATCTCCCTATAGCTGTTCGTTACCAAATCTGTTGAAAAACGCTGGAGCGAGGGTTCCTGTTCTCCAAACTGCAGTCAAGCACATATCTTAGTGCCGCAAATAGGTAAGACTCCGTGACTCTACTTCATTAATTAAAATATTCCAATTGGACAAGTTAGGGGTATTTACTTCATAAGTTTAACATAGAAAATGTAGGTAATTAAACACAAGGGTAAAGGATGATAAAAATAGTCGGGGAAAGGTAGCTAGATTTGGTGCCTAATAAATGCCTGAAAACATTAATTGGAGCCATAAAATTCAGGTCTAAGCCAATTTATTAATTTTTAGATAAGTGTACAATGTGCGTGCTGGAATAATGGAACCTGGGCTTTCTCAAGGCAAGCTGAAGTAGCCTCTGTCACAAGCTCGAATCGGCCCCCAAAAGTACACTGTGCTGCTCTAGCTCTGCACAGTCTTAGCTTGGAAATGCTGCTGCCGCTCCACTGAATCTGTTGCTAGGGCCTAGAATAACGCTCAGAAAATTATGGGCTCTTAACCCTGGACTCTACTCACTAAACCCACAATAACTCGCGAAGGAATTGTGAAATGGATAAACTCGGAAATTGGCCCTCTTGGGCTTGGCTCTTTATGCTACTAGCTAAAAATGTGCACCTAGAAATAACACTTCATAATGCTCCCAAAATATTTGCGATAACCTTGTTGGGAAGCCTTAATCTCCCCCACCAATTTCCTCCTCCAAAACTCCTACACTCCTCAGCTATCAGATGATGTCTCCCTCACTTTTGCATAGTGATTGTGCTGCTGGGATTGTGTTGGACTATTCTCAGCTGATGAATACGATGTGGTGGATCCAAAACCTCTCCCTGAATCAAACTAGTGTGTTTCTCCTCCCTAGGGGAGGCATTTGAAGTCCCTCGAAGCAAAGGTTGAGATTCCCACTCGAGAACACTGAATTGATAAAAAATAATGCAGAATTGGCTCTTGCTCAAGCATGCTCTGTCAAAAGACAATTTGAATTAGATGATTGCATGCATGAGAAAAATGAGCTGCCTCTTCCTTTTTGTCTCTAAAGGCCCAACGTTCCCTTGGGGCCCTACCAAAAACCACGTTTCCCCTTCTCTGGCCACTCTTGTGCTATCTTTTCCTGCCCACCCACAACGCTTCCTTTCTGGAATGCGCAGTGCCTCCTCATTGGCTCATCCCGCCCCCACCAAGGCCACAATATTTTCATCTCAACTATAGGAAAATTACTTAGTTCACTTTAATCTAATTTTTGGGTCCCCAACCCACATTATTTCTCGCTAACATTAGGAAATACAAAATTGATCAAAACTTAATATTTCTAATTAGCAGAATTTCTAATTAGGAATATTACACTCTAGGTCAACATAGTAAATCTAGGTCAATGTAGTAAACGTAGGCCTACCTAGTAAACCTAGGCTAACCTAATAAAATTAGGTTGACTTAGTAAATGCAGGTCAACCTAGTAATACTAGGTGAACATAGTAAATCTAGGTCAACGTAGTAAATGTAGGTCTACCTAGTAAACCTAGGTCAACCTAATAAACTTAGGTCGACCTAGTAAACGTGGGTCAACCTAGTAACACTAGGTCAACATAGTAAATCTAGCTCAATGTAGTAAATGTAGGTCCACCTAGAAAATCCAGGTCACCTAATAAACTTAGGTTGACCTAGTAAATGTAGGTCAATCTAGTAACACTAGGTAAACATAGTAAATCTAGGTGATTGTAAGTCTACCTAGTAAACCTAGGTCAACCTAATAAACTTAGGTCAACCTAGTAAATGTAAGTTAACCTAGTAACACTGGGTCAACATAGTCAATCTAGGTCAACATAGTAAATGTAGGTCTACATAGTAAACCTAGGTCAACCTAATAAAATTAGATTGACATAGTAAACGTAGGTCAACCTAGTAACACTAGGTCAACATAGTAAATCTAGGTCAACGTAGTAAACTTAGGTCTACCTAGTAAACCTACGTCAACCTAATAAACTTAAGTCGACCTAGTAAACGTAGGTAAAATTAATAACACTAGGTCAACATAGTAAATGTAGGTAAATGTAGTAAATGTAGGCTTGCTTAGTAAACCTAGGTAAACCTAGTAAATTTAGTAAACCTAGTTAACATACTAAAGCTTGTCAGCCTAAGTCATCCTATGTCAACCTAGTCAACCTATTTCAACCTAGTCAACCTTCTTCAACCTAGAAAACCAAAGTCAACCTAGTAAAGCTAGTAAACCTATGTCAACCTAGGTTAACCTAAGTCATCCTAATAAACTTAGGTAAGCTTGGTAAACCTAATAAACTTAGGTCAACTTAATAAACCATGATTTCCTCGTAAATGTTGTGATTGATGATAAGGACATGCACACAATGATTAATAAATGTTTTAAGGTGATGAGTTTTTTTTGCGATATGCATTTCAAATGTGAAAATATGATGGTTTTGTTTAACAATGTGGATGCTTGTCTCTTAATGTGCCTTGAATTTGGAAACTTAGGAAGTTATTATGCCTTGCAACCTTTTAAATTATTTTTCATTTATATATGATTTGATTGAAAATATGAAAACATATTTTCTGTGTTTTCATAACGAAGTGTCCATTTCCCTTCTGATTTGTTGCCACTGTAACAAGGAGTTGCTGCCACTATAATAGGGAGTTGCCACCATAGTAACAATGAGTTGTTTCCATTGTAACAATGAGTTGAAACCAACATACACTTTGAGTTTGCTGCTAACAATGATATTCGCCACTATAACAATGAGTTATCTTGCAGATTTGTAACGATGAATTTCTGCCAACAATGAGTTTTTGCAACATAGTTTGAACAAAATATAATAGTATTTCATTTAATTATTTTCTTGTTTTGAAGATGGTGGAGAAGTGGACCTTGATCATTCAGGTTTGGTGCCATCCAAACCCAGGCCAAGTGCGGATTAGATTTGTGCTTTACAATGAAGCGCTAAATCAAGTATATCAAAATAGTAGAGAAATTCTTGACAGAACCACCAACAATGAAGCTTATTATCTTTCCTTAGTTGATGGGATACCAGAAAAAAGTAATTATGGTGCAAATGAAATTTTCATTTACACCAATTTAAAATTGATAAGAAATCAAATGATTGGAATTTATCAATTCAAAAATCAAAATTTGAAATCCCTTCACAAACAAGCAAAAAAAATTACTTCATAATTTCAAAGCTTTACCATAACTTACTAATCAAATGTTAAAAGGGTTGTTGATGACATGCTCTGTGAGGAAACATCCAATGGAGGTATATGTGCAAGTTATGTGGAGGAGTTTGCATGTGCTTCATAAATTTTCATTCACTGTCATCGATATACGTGGCTTGTTAATGAATGCATTATTATTGATATTGTTATCGGGGTTAATATGGTGTTCTTATTTCGTATGATGTGATTGTAGCAACAAAAAAAACCATTATGTCCATCATTGTTGATGTATTTATCTGAGATTTTTTTTATTTTTAATATACGCGCTCACTTTTTTTTTTTGGTACCTTTTTGATATCTCAACATAATGTGTATGTAAGGAATGTATTTTTCAATCAATGCTATTAATGTAATTACATTGTGATTACAGTTCAGTTAATGGAATTACATTGTGAGTATGATTCATATGTGTCATTTTGATTACAATTCAATTGTATACAAATTTATTTTAGTTCAGTTGTGTGATTTTTTTTATTACAGTTCAGTTGTGTCAAATTGTTGGAAATACTGAGAGGGGTGGGGGGATCAATATTTCCTTTTAAAATTGTTATTTTACCTATTAATATCATAGTTTTACATAGAACCCAAAATTGAACAACAAAATAAATATTTTTATTAACAAATGGTGAGGAATCTAACCCTCAATTACAACAATTCAATTTCCATTTTATACAATCACACATATGATGCCTTCAGGGCTCCAACCCTAGAAGAAGACTCCAATCTTCAACAAGCAAGGCTCCAAATTTTACTTCAAGTCTCCAACCTGGTGATCCACCAATATCCAACTTGGGCTCCTTAAGGAATCCAATACTCCGTGCAATATAGGTTCTAAGGATAATCCTTTAGGTCCAAAAGTATTTCAAAATATGTTAGAAAATGAGACCTTAGAATTCATTCAATACTTCTTAAAATTTCCGATCAAGGTTTCCAACAATTTACTACTCCAGAGGTTATCTCTATCATAAAAATTCGAACACCAAAAATTCCACATATTCGAGGGTACAAGGGTTTACTTTTGGATAGGTCCGAAGTGTGTTGAGATGGCCTAGGATGAAGAGAGATATCACAGTTCGAAAATTTAGAGACACAGGTCGAAATTGTAGAGGAATACTATAGTCCAAAATTCAATGAATTTTTAGATGTCTTGTTTTCAAGAGAGATAGAGGTCTCCTATAGAACAGGGTGTTGTTGTCCACCATGAAAACTGGATATGCAATAATAAAAGAAAATATCCCTTACAAAATTATAGCAGTCGAAATATTACACGAAGAACGTTTACACTCTTTCTCTCTCATAATTTTCTAGTTCACGAGTTGTGAAGAATTCTGCTCCTTGCTCCTATGTCTTTTTTTTTTTTTTTTTTTTTTTTTAAATCAAGCAAGTTGACATGGTAAAAGAAAATAACCCTCATAGAAGTATAACCATTGAAATATTCCACCAAGAACCTTTACTCTGTTTCTCTCTCAAACTTTTCTAGTTCATGATATGTGCAGAATTATAGGGGTATCATGTTTAACAATGCAAGGGTTTGTACCTAGGATTTTTCACTTAAGGTTTTCTCCTTGAAAATGCACCTAGGATATTGCGCTTAGGGTTTTGTTGTAGAAAATGCACCTAGGGGTTTACACCTAGGGTTTTCACTTAGGGTTCTGAACTTGTTGCTAGGGTTTTTAACTTGTAGCTAGGTTTTTTCCATCATCATTAGTGATTCTTATATATGATTTCTCACATTGTCTTGCTAGGGAAAATTTCATGCTATGTGTTCTTCATGTGTTCCTCATCCATTAACATTGTCTTTATCAAGGTTTTATTCATCCATTATGGTAAGGGAATATTTAATACTTAGTATTTCATGCACTTATAATATTATTTAGTGCTTCATTCATGCATTCATTGCTTAGGCCATTTTAGGGAACTTTCATCAATGCATATTAAGGCTTACTTTACCAAGGTATTTTCAATGAACCTATGGTTTCATTACCTGAGGTTTCCATATTTAACAATGTAAGGGTTTTCACTTAGGGTTTTCTCCTAGACAATGCACCTAGGGTTTTGCACTTAAGGTTTTCTCATAAAAAATGCACTTAGGGTTTTGAACTTGTAGCTAGGGTTTTCCCATCATAATGACATACCCTAGAGAATGTTAGTGCTTCTTATATATGGTTCATGACATTGTCTTGCTAGGCCATATTTCATGCTAAAGTTTCTCCACATGTGTTGTTCATCCATTATGGTAAGGGCATATTGAATGCTTAGGATTTCATGCACTTATCATATTAATTTAGGTCTTAATTCATGCATTCATTTCTTAGGTCATCTTAGGATTTCATAAATGCATATCAGGGCTTGATTTAACAACTAATTTTCAATGCAACTAGGGTTTTCATCTTCAACAAGAAATGATAGGGTTTCATTACCCAAGGGTAACATATTTAACAATGCAAGGGTTTCCACCTAGAGTAATGAAACACCTTCACAAAAAGTACCAATATCACCACAGGAAGCTTCGCATCTAATCTAGGAATTTATACTTAGTTCGAAAGAATAAATGGAGTTTCAAGGATGCAATATGCAAAAAAACTTCTAGGAACATTCATTCATTCATTATCAATGAGTAGCACATGCAAAATTTATACAAGTATAATGAGTTTGTATTATTAAACAATCCCCTAACAAATTATGTGAGATACCCTTGCTTACAAGCCAACCAATATAACTTATATATCAATCATTATTATTTAATTTTTCCATAATAGCATTTTTCCAATTTATAGATACAACTTCATTTAAGGGATAGAATTGTATAACTAACCAAACAAACCATTCAATTGCTATTAATTCCTTCATTATCAATGCTATGCGGAATTATGAATTACAGATAAATCATTGTTCCCTAGACAGGTGCTAATCTAGAAAAACATTTCAAAGACTTTACAACTATCTTTCCTAAATGTAAACAGACACACATAATGAAATAAGAAGCTTACTTGGAGTCCAAGCGCTTGCAAAATCTCCTTCTGTTTCTTTTGTTGTAGCTTCAAATTCTAGTCGGCTGTGCAAAATATTTCCTGCAAGAATGAACACTGAACAACAAGAGATAGCAATAATACAAATGTCTATTCAAGTTATTTAGCTAAACCAATAAAGCATAAACCATATACATAAAATAATAAATCATGATATGGAAAATCAAAGCTTATATAGATGCATATAGGGAAAAATAAGCAGTAATCTTTGTTAATGATAGAAGGGGAGGTTACAAACCAGTGTTTGATTTAGTGTCACCATCTCTAGCAGCATCCCAACCTCATCATAATGCAGATATCTCCAACAATATATTACTCAAATCAAATCCTCAATTGAATTTCCACCAACATTTCTCTACACAAATTCTTCCTTCTCAAACGCTAAGATTCGTGCTCAATTTATAGAGGAGCCGAAGGTAATTTTAAAATAAATGAATTTCCAATAATAGGTAAGAAATGTTCCTAATCTTGTAGATGTCAAATGGACACATGGATTTGAATTTTGACACATGTGATCTCTTATAGAAGGCACTAGCCAAGTGGAGATTTCAGAACAATGAGAATTTCACTCCTAATGTAACCAATGCACCCATGAGTGTCGAGAGTGCTTTGCAGAGTAGCCTTGCATAACGCTACCTACATATGCAACAAAATTAGTCCCTTTAGAGGCAACGTTGATGAGCTCTCATATGATATATTATAAACTTCAAATCTTGGAAACCTTTGCAGATGAAAGTCTTTAATGATTTGTCTTGTTCTTTGTCTTAGGGCCTGTAGCAACTGAAATGATAGGAGATGATAGACCCTATTCATTGGTCCTGGAGATGATGCCCAGTTAACCAGGTCATTAGGAATGATGCCCAAATTGACCTATAACAATCAAAATCTTCAACCATGAGATCAAGTGAATTGAATTGAATCACGTTCTGGCATGCATGAAAAAAAAAACAACTAAGCCCAAAAAATAATGAAAATAAAATGAACAACCTGAAAATCAATGAAGTTAACTTGATAAGACTAAAAAATTATAATATGCATTCAAGGATAACTAATAAAATGTAATCAATAATTTTTAAGGCACATAATTTTAGGATTGATTGTAATGGTGCATGGGCCCACAAATTTTCACGCAAACACACTTTAAATTATTATGATGGAAAATATGGTTTGCATATAAATTGCATCAATTGTAGAAATTCCTAATGGAGTAGTCACTCTCCCATTCCAATGATTGTCATGGCGAAAAATCCCGACTGCGTACAAGGATAATATCCCGTGAGCACAACAACAAAGAACGTTTGATTCCAAATGTAGGTTTCATTTCATGACACCACATGGTTACATTATTAATTATTACATGATTACCCTTGAATCTTCCATCGCTTTCCTTTCTCCCACATTCAAAATATTTCACTTTCCAAACACAACTATAACCACTCTGAACTCTGAATAAAGATAGGAGGACTAAGAGTTCGCAAAGAACCTGCTGAAAAATTTCCACACAAATTTAAATTTCAACACATTACACCATTTTTTGAGCATGCCGACTGGATGGAGCATATTTGCAGATTGCAGGAATATAACGATGAAATAGCTCTAGAGTTTTTAGTGCATTACACGGAGGGTATATTTGAGGTAGCAGGGAAAGTAGTGCATGCAACAGACTTAAGAAATTGCAGAAGTGAAATGGTTACCCTTGATGGGAGAACAATGGTATGCGCCTTGAAAACCCCCAACCTAATGTTTTGCGACAATTCCTTGAGGTAGGCGAATGGTTATAGAAGATAAACACAAGATTTGAGAGGAAGGAATTACCACGACCCTGGAATGATGTTGAGTTTCTTGTCCATATAATTTTCACGTGCGAATGGAGGTATGTAGTTTTTTATCACCAATACCTCTAGTTGTTAGACCACTTGCATCATGGCAGATTAATTAACATGCCTTTTTTTCTTAAAAAAACCCTAGAGCATATGTCCCGATCGATAAAAAAATCAAAGCGACCATTAAAAACTATTCCCCACCATTTCCTCATTAAAATTTTGGTGGTTAGTGCATTGGAAAGGGAGGGGAGAACTTGGGATGAACTAGTTGGAAGGCCATTACATGCTGATGCATCTACCCCACTGGAGGATTCCCTAGAAACTGCAACTCCACCACATGACCTCGCAGCTACAAATCCGCTCTCATGACCTCGCAATTGCAACTCCGCCCCATGACCTCACTGCTTCAGAAATTCCCACATAACCTTTCCATATGGCGAAAAAGCCACCCAATGTTCAAACTATGAGGTTTTATAAGGATTATGCTACTAATTACCCACAAAAGGAAGATGAACAAGATGATGATGAAGAAGTAGAAATATTGGGGAGTAAACTTGACACCAGAATATTGAGAGGATACAGGAAGCACTCGACAGTGGTGCCAAAAGCCAAGAAGAAGAGGATATAGAAAGGTCGTGTTGCTGCACTTCCTGAAACCCTCCCCTTTGTTATAGAAGAAATAATGGATGAGGTTTCCCCTGAAGATACATAAGAGCATCTACATGATGTATTGATGGAAGAAGGATTCATGGAGCAAGGATGCATGCAACAAGGATTCATGGAACAAGGATTCAACCACCTTGCTAACAAAAAATAACCAGTTGAGAAGGTTCCCTCTGCTGATACACAAGAATCACCAGAAAAAATAATCCATGTCCATGAGTACATATGAGAAGTAACCCCATGTTACGGAGGAGAGGCCCTTGCCTCAATTTAATTGATGTATGGGGATGATGAGGAGGACCAAGAAACCGCACTATAATTGACAAATAAGGATGTTAAAACAATAAGTACCCCTTCATATATTCCTCTATATATTTTGTTGTTAAGGAAGAATACGGTTTTATAGATGAAAAACAAACAAAATCAAAACATAGTTAAAAACCTAATAGACGATCTCAAACAAAAAAATTATTTTGAAAGATTAAATTGCCTCGACCAAGTTGCAGACTCCCTACCCATGCATGTCATAGATATACTTTTTCCATGGGTCCAATAAAATATACCCCTTGGAAAAAAACAAACCAATGAAATTACTGTGCAAACAAAGGATCAAGAACCAAAGATGAAAATGACCAAAGACACAGTTGTGCAAACAAAGGAACAAGAACCATAGATGAAATTGACCAAATAATTTGATGTGCACACAAAGGACTAGGAACCAAAGATCAAATTGACCAAAGGAACTGCTGTGCAAACAAACGATGAGGAACTAGAGGATAAATTAGCCGTTTATACCCTCTTATAAGGGAAAACTAATACCTTTCCAAGATACGAAAGGATAATTCGTGACCTTTGAAAGAAATGGGAAGACTATATAAACAAAGTTAAAGGAGAACATAAAACCACAATGGTTGAGCTACAAAGGAAGGTGAAAAGGATGAAGAATGAGAAGAAACAACTCGTACAATTAATGTATGGTGTAATTAGTTGTGGGGATCCTTCAACTAATTAAAACATGTACTTGGCGGAAATATTTCTGATGTTTAAAATGATTGATATCATCAACAATAATCCTTTCTAGGTTGAATACATAAATGGTTTCATAGAAGCATATAGGGCCTATACGAATATAGATAAACACTTGATTTGTGAATTGTAGCAACACAATTTCTATTATCTTTTAACAAAAGATGGAATCCTAACTCTTATGTAGGGATGTACAATTGAGAGCCTTTGTATATTATTTGAGAAATCAAGTCCGTTGGGTGGAAGCTCTTAAATTTTTTAAACAAAATTCCGATAATATTCTATGGGTTAGAGGAGAATATGAAATACATGTATAGGTGATAAAAAAATAACAAGAGTTGGCTAGTTTGTTATAGGAAGTGAAGATTATCGCTAGGAACAAACAATAGACCATTTCATATTACACATATTAGATTCAAATATTGAACGTGACATAGAAGAAGGATGTAAAGCAAGGTGTGATACCTCAAGAAAACAAACCAGAAATAAATATCCATTTAACTACCTAAACTTAAAGATAGCCTTAACAAGGGTTTATAACTAGATTATTTTCATGGAGCAATGTGGGAATAACTAGATCGGTCTTAGATTTCACTATCCAATGATTTGGCCGCCAACAATGATATATAAAAAGTCCTATAACATGAAAAGAATAAGAAGAGTTTGAATGATGAACTGAAATAATGGAAACAACATGGTATCTTCGTCCTCGTGAAGTAGGAAACCGTGATTATAGTATCAACAATATTCATGAACATCCCCCTTCATTCTTAGATTTAGAGTGACCATTGTATTCTTGCTGACAATCACTCCCTCACTATTGTTGACATTTCCCCCCTCACTGTTGTTGACACATTGGCTCAGTGTTGCTAATAGTCATTTCCACTCGTGCGGGAACTCATAACAAACATGTAATATGGATGTTGTAATTTATAATATTCTCCAATAATATATCACAATTAAATTCGAGAAGTTATAAAAAAATGGTAAAATTGTGTTTGACATGTTTTGTTACAATTTCGTTGCATTTCCGCTGCAAATTTTATTAAATTTTCGTTGCTTTTATTCCAATTGAGATATTAGATTCATGATTAAACACCAATATATGCAAGCATAAAGAAAGTATGGAACAACCCTGTGAAGTATATCTTCCATAACATACTAAATAATCAATGTATTTAAATATTGAGTGTAAATGCATGGAGTTATTTGTTGACCTTAATTGACAATTGGGAAAAATTTCCCAAATCAAAAAACATAGTCTCATTGCCTATCAAATATGCATGATCATATTCAATAAAAGAATAATATATTAAATACATGCAATACACTAATAAATATTAAAATCAAATTGAAAACAAATATATCACAACAAACCTAGAAAACCATGCATTGTTGGAGAGAGGGAGACCTTGCTTGAGTGGTTCAAACTCAAATGGTTCATCTTCATCTGCAACGATATTCGAGTTAGTTTGCAATCTTGCATTTTATTTTATTGTTTTTCTTATATTTTTTGGGTTCAAGAAACTCTTCTTCCTCTTAAAAGATAACTAAAATTCACCCAACCCACATGTGAATTCATAATGTATAATATGAATATTATTGGCTTCATCCAACAATTTGTTAACCAAAGGAATAAATTTTCCAGTCTTTCTCAAAGTAGCAAGAGGAATATTTCGAAGCAGGTCCATGTAGCCAAATGAATCCTTTTTGGCCAACTAAAGTCCTATAACATTTACATCAACATTGTGACTATCCATGGAAAATGTGTTTTCATCTTCACCAAGATCCAATATTGGATCTATATTTATCTCAGGAGAGTCCTTGTATGAATCGGTTATGCTCTGATGATTTAGTAATTGGTTTGAAGCCATTAAACATGAACATAATTGACTCACCTTTATGGCACGCTTGCAAATGTTGCCACAGATAGACCATGGGAAATCACAAGTTATGCAATTTGTGCGATGACAAGTGACAAGATACTAATTATTAAGTTTAGATTGACTCCTCACCTAAAATGCATGAGACATTTTCTCACGGGGGATGCAATCGCTTTATGTAATTCTTTTTTCTTTTTCCATTGATGATTCAAACTGTTTCTCTTTCCTGTAATTATTCAAAAAATATTCCTTTTTTAGAATTTCCTTAAACGATAACGAGGTTCAAAATTTTTTAGAAGAATATATATCAACCAATCCATCCTACGAGCACATTTATTTCTTCTATCATATGGAAAGTTTGTCTTTAGTTAATAGTGATATCACTCCACAACATTGTTTGTCTCTTGATTTGCATGGGGAAAATCCTGACAACATTTTACCCACATCCCTAATTTCAAAAAAATTGGGTTAATGAAGATATTTCATCTGTATAAAAAAAAGAGAAATGTAATAAAGATTTTGTCAACTTACAAATCTTGTCATCGAAAACCCAATTCTTGTGGAAATAGTATAGGAACTTATCCTCATTAGAAAATTTGTTGAAGAAATAATTAATTGCATATCACAATCAAACCCAAATAACTAAACATATATTTTGCTATTTCTAGACCACTGGCTAATCCATTCACATTTTTTAGCTATGTGGAAACATACATGCGAAACACACAAGATAAAATTTCACCTTGTGATTCTCCTGCCACTTTCAATTCATTTCAATCGCATTTTTTTTAGAATAAATATAAGTTGTATTGTAAATAAGAAGATTGAAGTTACCTTAAAGCACTTATTTCAACCAATGCATCATCAACCATGAAGGCATTAAATTTCCAATTATAATCAACTTGGTGAAACCTATGTGTTACACCATATTTTGGTCATCTAACCTATTATCATTAGATGGACCCAAGTACACCATGTAAGACCAATTTTACCCTAAGTAAAATTGCTTTCACTATGAAAATAACTTAGTAAACCACCTTTATTAAGTTGTTTATGGTCTAAACAGGAAACCCCATGAGGAAATATTAAATAAATCTACGTTTGTTTGATCCTCAAGGAATAATTAGTTAAAATAAAAAACACTTTAATTAATATTCCTGGTTATATTTAACCCAAAACAAGAAAATTAATTAGATAAATCATTATTTATCTTATTATTTTCTAAGAATAATAATTTAAACCTTATTCAAATAATATTGTTTGTTAAATATGAATAAATCACCGTTAAATAATTAAATAAATCATTATTTATTTAATTATCACTCAACCTCATCCTTAAAATGATAAATAAATCATTTATTTATTTATTATTTACAAATAAAGGATTTGACCCAAGTCAAATTCCTTTTCCCTCCAACAAATATAATAAAATATTCCATAAAAGTTGGATCTTGATTTGGCTAATAATAATTTAATTATGCACCAATATCTAGACTAATTCAATATTTTGTTATAAATAGAAGGGTTTTCCCATTCATTTACCACCTTTTGTTGCCTAAACATCACTTTGGATCTATACTTTTGGTCTGACTTTGATCCACCACCATAGTCATATTTGCTACCATTTTTGTCTAGGTTTTGTACACCATCAAGAGAGAGAAATTTTAGATCTGAAGTGTTGAGGATTTAAAAAAACCCATCCCATTGAGGAGAACTGGTAACACCCTTCTGTGCTTTCCTCCCAGGTACCATTAATACAAAATTCATTCAACATATTCTTGTCTTTTCTATTGGATGCATGGAGTAAATCTTGTTTTTTCTACTGCTTAATATCTTCTAATGCATAGATCTAGATTTTTGCATCATTTATCTTGATCACCTAACTGCAGATTTGAGGATATTGGCAGCTATATTTGTTGTTATGGCTATTTTTTATGCACATCTAAAGTGGTATTTTTTCGTACACTTGGAATTAAGATTCATACTAATAGCTCGCGACTCCACATGGGTTTATGATTATGACCTCTATAGTTTTTTTGATACTTGCATATCCAGCTGCTTCAAACCCTAGGATTTCTCTTCAGCCTCTTGTTTTTGCTTTTATTGGTGTTTTTTTTAACCTATAAAACCCTAAAACATTAAAAATTCTAACTTCCGTGTGTTTTCGGACCTATTACGCAGGAGACAGACATCAGCTGCAATTGAGACGAGAATTTTTCTGAAATCTACCGCCGAGAGTGTTGGAAGTGTAGGTCGCACTTTTTGGCCCAAAAAAAGTGACCTGGACCCTCAGGACGCACCTTTCAGCCCAAAAACTGTGACCTTTATTGAAAATAGGTCAAAAACTGCGACCTGGACTTTTTGCAGGAATTTTTCTGAAAGTTTTCTGGGTTTGTCTAAGCCTCTGTTCAGGGTTGTCTGATCTTCGTCTCTGCCCATTTTGGACCTGTACTTGTTCTGTTTTTCTCAACTAAGTGGGAACCTAGCCCCCTAGGGCTTCAGTACCCTCCACTTCTTGTAGAAGATTTTTTTCTATTTCAGGTTGTCTGAAATTTCAGAGTCTTCATCCATTTTTCAGATCTAATACCTCACCTTCAGATCCACTTCAGATCAGCTTGTTATCCATCCAAATCACCTCATTTATATTTTTTTTGTGTTTTCCTCTAGGGTTCACTCTGTTTCCCTCTAGGAGATAGCCTTTCACCACCTCATTTACAACAATTTTTCCTCTGATTTGTTGCTGTTTTCTACACCAATTTCGAGCAGATTTTTCCTTTACATCCCTGTCCCCCCTGACCTTAGATCTATTGGCTATTTTATTGTGTTTTTATTATTTTTTTACTCGCCTACAGACTAGTTGTTGAGAGACCCACCTCCTTGGGTTTAGATTATTATGTAGCTATACAACACACTTTTTTTTTTCTCTACAAAATTCTGGGTTTAAAAATTAAAATTTACACACTTCACACACACACGCTAAGTGAAAAAGGGCTTGGTTAATACCACCAAGCAAAGACTCTAAAACATTGAAATAAATTGATCTTGCACCTTATTGCCCTTGTTTCGACATTGTAATTAGTTGATCCTGCACCTCCCTACCCTTGTCGGTCTCTTTTTCCTTTGTACCGTGTTTGTGTCATCATGATTGCACCACCAAGGCATTTATCCTAGAGACTTCTTGGCCTTCATCCTCAGTTTCCGGTAGGAATACTTGCTCCTCTGCGTAGGATACGAGTCAGTCCTCCACCGAGTCCGAACTCCGACTCTTCTTCTGGTTCATTGGGTTCTCCTTCTTGTTCCACCTTCGATTCTCCCCCTATCACCTTCACCATGTCTAGTGAAGGACCTAATGCTGGTGGTAACCCCAGCCCTCATGTTGGGAATACCACTAGCAGGACCGCAACAGACACTACCCCGGCTACACCCTTGCTCCCCTTCATGGCAGGCCTCAGCCTTCCCGATTTTGACCAGTTGATAGATGAACCTATACACCATGATGCTAGTTGGCCTGATATGCCGATGAAGCTCCCTTCGAACATCCCCAAGTTTGAATGCCTTGCTAGAGAATATCCTACAAATCATGTTCGATATTTCTAGATGTGGTGTTCGTCTAACTCCATTACCGATGACTCTGTCTGTCTTCGGTTGTTCCAACATACGCTTACAAGTGAAGCTTCTAAGTGGTATTTTGATCAGTCCCCTTCCTCTGATACCACCTTTGTGACTATTGGCTAGGCTTTTCTGTCTTACTTCCAGCTTCGCCTTTGTTATGACACTGGTACCGAACTCTTGACTTCTTTCCGTCAATCGTCTGCAACCCGCCTGTTCGACCATGTCTAGGAATGGCGGTGAATAAAGAGCCTATGTCAAGCCCCTAACTTCGAAGACCATGTCTACATAGACTGGTTCCTTATATCTCTTTTGCCACCTATTAGGAAAGATGTCGCATCGCACTTTCCTTAAACCGAAGAAGCCGCTCTCCAAATTGCGTTAAAGTATGACCTGATCTACGCTCAGTCGGGTTACGTTTATACCATTCTACCTGATCTTCCCAGACACGGTGGTGCCAACGCACTGGGGGCATCTCACGCCACCGATGGTATCATTGGAGCTCTCTCTAATCCATACGCTCAACCTCCCATGGGCTATGGCTTTCATCAAGGGGGGCCAGCACCTCTTGCACTTTTTCCCCTCTCGGTAGCACGTATCCAGGATACGGAATGCCTCATATTTTTTCCCAACATCCTGTTTACCACACTATTACCCAACCTCCTTATTATTCGTATCCACATCTTGGTGCTCCAGCTCCTCCTACATTAGCAACACCTCCTCCCTTGCCTTCTCAACCCCCACAACAGTAGCCACCGCCCCCTCAAGGGCGGGTGTATGAAAAACAGGGCGCGACTAATCCTCCTCCCTCCAAAAAGAAGAGGAAAGGCACTCAAAATTAGTCTGCTCTTGGTAATCCTGGACCTAATCCTCAAAATAATTCTCCTAACACTACTAACCAGCAACAAGGCACCCAGCCCAAGCAGGACATGCCTGTTCGCACAAACAAGCCTTATTCTTGTTGTGGTGTTTATGGTCATTACACACATTATTTTCCTCTTTTACCACAGGTGCAATAGCTATGGGAGTCTAAAGTAACATTGCGAGGACAACAAGCCTCCCCTTCCGTCCCTCCCAGTGCTACACCTAGTCAACTGGCTGTGCTTACTGATCCTTTCCCTCAACAAAGATTTGTGGCTACCCAACCACCTGAAGGTAAAGTGGCCACTCAACCTCTTCCATCTGGTACCTCCAATTACCAGATTCTCATGATGAACTCTGATCAACCTCTAACCATAGACATCAATCTTTAGACTCGGTCCCGTCAGTACAACAAGCCTCCCACTACGTCTGTCCTCGAGCCACCTCCTTCAGTCTCTACAGAGCCTCTTTCGAAACCTAATGGCCCCTTTCAGATCTCTCAGCCTAAGGCGGAGGTTCATACCAAGATACCTAAGGGACCACTATGCCGAAATGTTGCTTTCGGAAAATTTGCCCATTCGTATATCATAGTAGATGATTTGGCACAATCTCCTGTTGCCATTTCAATGCTAGAACTCCTCCAGTCGTGCCCTTCGTAATGAAAATCTCTACTATCTGCCATGGGCACTGTATATCCTTCCGACGATCAATTGATTGTCTTTGATATTGACCGGTTAGAATGTCCTCCCATCCCTGCTTCCATCGCCTTCCAAATCCCAGTCAAGATCCGGAACGCCAACGTTTCCCAATGCATTATTGATGAGGGGGCACCCACCTGTGTGATGTCTGATTTGGTTTGGAAGCAACTCAGATCAGCTGAGTTGGCTCCTTCCACGATCACTCTCCAGTGTGGGATGGCCACGCCTCCTAGCCCATTGGCTTATTCCGCAATTGTCTTATTACTCTTGTGGGCAAGACTGTTCGCGTTGACGTAGAAGTCATAGATGCCCCCTTAGATTACAACATTCTATTGGGTCATAGCTACCCTTATGCGATGTCTACTGTCCCTTCCACGGTCCACCGATATGTCCTTCCCTTATAATGGAAAGATAGTCAACATTGACCAGTTGACATATTACGAACTAAAGTCTCAGACCTCCCCTGAGTCCACCATATCTTCGGTGGCCAAAAAGAAAACCGTTGATCCTTTGACCAGTGTCTCACCCAGAGTCTACAAAGATTCCTCATTTCTTAGTATGTTCCCTGGTCTTCCTCCTCCTGTCTTTGATCCTAGCTCATTGATTTTTTGCATGATGCAATCGTCTTGAGCTGCTCTCAAGCGGCTCGCCTCGGCTAGTCAACAACCTCCTCGCCCTCCGCATCCTACTCCTAGCCCTTCGATTCAGCCTTCTGTACCTACTCCTCCTGGCCCTTCAGCTGGTATCCATGAGCCTCTCTACCCTCCTAGAACGGTTCCTCCAGAACTTAACCATTTAGGAGACGTCCCGCCCTGCCATTAATCCTCCGGTCAGATACTGTTCCTAACTCCCCCCACCAGGAGTTTATACAGCACCTGTCATGGCCACCCTCTCTCTTCCTAGCCTAACCCTTGGGATTACCGTTTGGTACTTTGATCCTCCAGCTGTTACCCCCTAGTCAGCCCAAAAATTATCTTGGTTTGACCCCGGTTCAATCGGTCCCCATGACTTCTCCCATTGCAACAGTGCCTCAACCACCTCAACAGGAACCACCTCCTGTTGCGACCACTTTGGGTAAGAAGGGAAAATATCGCAAGAGGGCCTCCAAGGACAAGGCTTCCTCGACAGACCCTACACCTCCCCATCCTGCAAAGCCTTGTGCTTTGTGTGATGTCGTTGGCCATGCCACCCGTAACTATCCTGAACTGCCCCGTATCAAGCCCATGGTTAAAGTTGCATTCCCTGAGTCTACGGTCACTGAAGCCTCTGTTTATTCCTCGACTGCAGCTTAGAATACTAAAAACATTCACACCAACCAACCTTGTTCTTTGTGTGAACTCCATGGCTATTATTCCCACCATTGTCCCCGCCTTATGTATTACCGCACATCCTTAGAGGTAGTTCAGGAGTATGAGATTGAACATAACCAATCAACCTCTCTCATACTTGCACAGTATGCTGCAGGCCAGACTAAGGATTTACCCACTCCTATTGACATTCCCCCTCCTGATGTCAAGATGAAGGAGCCTACGACCACCATCATCTACCTAGCATTATCCATGAGACCCTCGGCAGAAGCTCCCTCTGAATCTTCCCCTGTTGTTTCGCTTGACCTCCCTTTAGCGATCACCCTGGGCTCAACATCAGTAGATTCCTTATCTGCTTGTTCTTACGTCATCCCCCGTGACGATGTGCATGTGAACCTTTCTTCTCATGATGATGAGTCAGGTAGCTTCGCCGCGTCATGTGGTCTCCCTTCCTCCAGTCACTCCATCTTCTATTGTGATGATGACATCATGGAAGCCATGTCCACCCTTGACTTCATCTTTCCCACCCATAAGTGGGATGGCACCATCCGTGCCTATGGTGACTTTCGTGGCATGAGCACAAGCTACACCTCTGATAGCTCCCACACTCCACCTCACCGTTGGCATGTGAGTTGTAGACATCCTACAAAGATCACTCTCTCCCACAGAGTGTGTTCGATTTCTACTTTGCGCTCAGGTTGCCAACATTGTTCATCATCCTCCCATTTATTGTCTTGTGGCACCTTTCATATGGACCTCCCATCCACACCATATATTGGTTTCGCTGATGGTGCAAGTCGCTACTCCCAGAATCTAGCCTCGGCAGGTTGGGCCATTTTTACCCCCTTGCATTCACTTGTTCTCTCGAACAGTGTATGCATTGGTACTGCTACCATTAATCAGGCCAAATATGATGCAGTGCAAGGTTTATTAGCCGATGCCCTTTCACATTGCATCCTCCACCTTCATGTTCCTTTAGATTCCCTGCTTCTTGTCATGCAATTGAATGGTGTCTATCGTGTGCATAATCCTATCCTTTTTAGAAGATATTTATGAGTGAAATTATTGATGCGTGAATTTGAAATCATTACATTCAGTCATGTACCTAGAGCAAAAAATTACTATGTAGATAATGATGCAAACCATATTCTAGATTGGCATTTAGCACACTCATTTAACGCAAGACAATAACATAAAAATATCTAAACGATGCATATCCGTATTATGTTTCATATAAAATTCTTTAGAGTGCATCCACTATGATACATATGACATGCCCATAGCATGTTACAAAACTAAAAATAGGGGGCACCACCTGCCCCTACACCTAATCACTATTCGGAGGATCCCGAGCCAATGGATCTGCTCCTGTAGCTTGTAGGTCACGCATACTCTGTCTGGCCATCGCCATGCACCGCATGACCCCTCGCCACTCTGAGGGTAGACCAATACATGGCTCTATGTACTGGTCATCCAAGTCTTTCCAACCACCCTCTAAAACACCGGTCAGTAGCCTATCACATCTATGATGGAGGTCCTCCAGGAGGGCTACTGCATCCTCATTTTGTGGCGCTCTCGATCCACTAGGTCCTGCGGTCCCTGATACTGTAGGTCATCCCATATACCTAGCCAGTTTTACTAGTGCTGTATCTGCATACCAAAAGTGAAAGAATCAATACCACATACAATATTCTATAAATTTACATGCACATAAAATATTAGAAATTTTTCACTTACCATCGGACCCCATATTCGACCAGGCGGTAGTGGCAGATCCGAGTCCCCACAATAACTCATCCCACTATAGGGATTGTCATCTATATAAAGTGGCATCTGATCCCAATGAACAAAGAACTTGGGTTGGAACACCTGTCCAACCACCCCACCTTCTCCTCTACACAGTAGTCACCCCCACTGACGCATCCTAAGCTCTCTCGGGCCCCCATCTTGGAGCTGTATGCGAGGTCGAAGTGTCAGGATCTTCTCAAAGAAGAACGAGCTCAAAAATGTACCATATGCATAGTCATGGTTCACTTGCCGCTTGCATAGCGACAACTGTCGTTTCAACGATGAAAACATCATCTGGGCCCACCCATAGTAGGTCCCACTCAAAACACTCTCCACAAGCATCATCTACCCTCCGGTGATGTGGTGGAGTACCTGGTTGCCTAGGATCCACAACACCGCTGCGAGAAAAGCACGAGTCTCTAGCCTCTCTAAATCCCTAATGGGTATCCGAGTCCCCTTGACTTGGAGACCTGGTCGACAATGGCACTCTAAAAACTCTATGATATTTCGCACCTGCGGTAACTCTGGATGAGTATTCCAAACCATAGTGAAATGTCCCATGATGTATTACGTGATGCCACCACCCATGCAACTACCACCCCATATTTTTGCTCATCAAGCAACATGAGTGTGTACAACTGATACTATCACATTCAAAAAAACATATGAAGTCAACTGTTATGCAACCATATCAATTAACAAAATAAATGATAGATCAACGAATTAAAAATTATCCTCATTCAGGGGGGAAAGTACTTTACATTACATAACTGAAAAACTTGGACGATAAAAATGATAATACGTCCTTGGTATATATAGGCGTATAAGGGGTTACAATATAATCAGAGACTGCATAAAAATAATAATGTAAGAACACAATAATAACAATAGTAAACTTCTATGGGGCACAACAATAACAACATAGGGGATACATGGTCACTACAATAACAATAGGGGGATACACCAACAATAAAAATATGGGGAATACACTAGTACCATGGGGACCTAAAATGCCCCTCTCCTTCAAAAAAGTGTTGTCCTCAACACTTGAGTAGTTTTGGATGCTTCTGTATAAAAGTCTCATCCTCCCATGTGGAGTCTTTAACAAGTAAGTTATTCCACTTAATGAGATACTATGAAATCAATCGATTCCGTAGCTATCAAGCTCTTGTTTCCGTGATTGCTTCAGGCTCAAATATGATATTTCCTTCCTCTTCAAGTTCTGGAAACACTGTTTGATTTGGGAGCTTGTTACCAATAACCTTCTTTAAGCATGAAACATGGAAAATTGGGTGGACTCGGGAAGATGCAGGCAAATCTAATAGTATGCCATAGTACAAATATTTTGCAACACCTTGTCTTGCTTAAGGGAAATTTGTTTGTATTGTTGTAGCCGTAAAAATACCCAATTTCCTACATCAAAACATCGTTCACTGTGATGGTGATATTCCCGTGGTTTCATTCAATTCTGTGCCAGAGTGAGGTTATCCTTTAAGAGTTGGAGAACTTGTTTTGATTCTCGATGTGATATTCCACTGCTTGAACCTTAGATTTTTCTCTTAAATATGATGTAATGGATGGTGGATGATATCCATTAAGTGCCATAAATGGGGTCATTTTTTATGCACTATGGAAGGAATTGTTATACCACCATTCATAGAGAGGTAACCACCTGACCCATTGTGTTTGTTTATCAGACACAAAGCAACAAACATATCCTTCCAAACATTTGTTCACTATCTCATTTTTCTAGTCATATTAAGGATGATAAGATGAGTTATGAGATTATGAGATATAATTTTTCATTCGATCTAGGGTTTCAATGTTTCTTTCAAAGGTATAATATACCTTGCTACAAAATTTAGTAAACCATAGAACCAATATAGATCTACAAGATATCTAACAACCTTTAGAATTCATATTTTAGAATTTCCACTAGGGATTCATACAAATCCTAGATTTCATAAAAGAGTTAATCAAGATTAATCACAACTCATAAATTGTCATGATCAAATTTCAATAGAGTTAATCACATACCCTAGATTTCAAATCAATTATTAAAACATATCATGAAGAGATTTTACTAGGGTTTAATGTAAATCCTAGAATTCAGTAAACACATCATGAGTAACTTCTACTAGGGTTCTATGTAAACCCTAGATTTTCCATTTATAAATTCTTAGCATATATTTTATAGATTAAAATGAACACACATACTAGAGAATTTAATCATTACTAGGATTTATTTATAGACCCTATACTTTTCAATCATGATCCTAGATCTTTCAAATATTGACTAAGGTTTGTTTCCAAACCCTAGATTCTTAGGACCATTAGAAAATATGTTAACACACATATCTAGGAGATCAGAATTTTAAGCACACCATATGTTAGTCAAAAGTAAAACATTAGACATTTATATTGTCCTAGACTAGGCTAGGGATTCAATCAAGAGAACATATACCTAGGGTTTCATTCCTAGGAATTTTCATAACATGGATTTTACCTATTATACCTAACCAAAACCTAGGGTTTCGGTTCATTTTCAAATAAAACCATTATTATATCAGACTTTAGAGGTTCAGGATTTCGAACAACATCATTTTAACTCAAGCAATTCTAGAGTCTAGAGCTTCCATGATCATATCAAAATTCCAAACTCGACATTATCAAATAGCAACTTGTTCATAGATATCCCTAAATCGGTTTAGGGTTTCAAAAACTATCAACATACGCTTAGGTTAGGGTTTTCTAGAGAACCTCATTAAGGTTATATTTATATAAGAAATAAGAGGTGTATAAGTTGGGTATATTCATGAGGTGATTAATCATCCCAAACAAGAATCCTTTTAGGATTCAATAGAGCTAGACATAGCAATAGTTAATATCATAGAGATATTTAAAAGGGAGTAACACGACTTTATATTTCAATACATACCTTAATTATTTAAAAAACCTTTTGAATTGTGTGGCCTTATTATTTTATCCTTGAAGCCTTCTCCATTATTCTTGAACATCCAATAGATTGATTCCTAGATAAGGAATAAAGGTAGACAAGTGATTAATATTTAATATAATCGAAATATTAAATAAGTATATGAAGACAAATAGAGGGAATGATATAATTATCTTGAGGAGTTTTTGTGGGCTCCCTCCCAAGATTGAGGGAAAACCTAAAACTTATAAAAAAAAGAAATATATTTCCAAGATGTTAAATCTATATTAAATAAAATATACAAATGAAATATAAGAGATGAGGGGCTGAGTAGTGAAATTCCATTAAATCTTGTTCGAGCTTTTATTTCTTGGGGGAGGATGTTTCTTCAACCATGTTTGCATGATATCTATCTCTTTTCTTTCTCCTAGGGTTAGTAGGGAAATCAGTTCTATAGTGTCCCATCTTGTGACAATGATAACACTCATTTTTGGACAAATAAATATTCTTCTTTGGTACTTTCTTCTTGAGTCTTCCTTTATGTTGAGAAACATACGAATTTTAAACTTCCTCATTGTTTTTTTTCCACAGGAAAAATTGTAGCTTCTATTAATAAAATAAAAGTTACATGTTGTATATGTAGAGAGAATAATCAAACCAGCAATAAATCTGGCTATAGATAGCACTAAGTAGCAGAAAATAAGTACATCTGATAAGTTTCTGCATAAATACATGCTGTATGACAACCATCTACTATCTCTGTACAAAAAATTCTATAAGTAACATAACCAAAAATAATCTGGAACAAACACTGATGGGGATTCGTCGCATCCTATGATCAGGTACAAAAGGACGATGAAAATACTGGTAAAAAGTGTGATCATTCTATTCTTGTATCTCCATGTGGGCATTCAGTAAGTGCGTCGCCTCCTTGGATAGGAGATCGGAAGTCACATTCCTCTCCCTGTAAATATGTTGACAAGAGATGTGATCAATTTTTTTTTTTACTGAATAACCTATTCCAAAATGTTCTGTAGTGTGTGCACGTGACAGGTTGTGTGTTGGTTGAACTAGTCAATGATAATTTTGGAGTTGCCAAAGATTTGTAGATTATGATAGTTTTTAGTGATAGAAAATTGAAGAAGATACAAAAGACATGAAAGTTAAACAAAATTGTTGGTGCCATGACCAAGACCGATCTTGAATTTGTAGAGATGAAGAGGAGTGAGATTGAGAAGGAAGCCACCTCCACATCCATGTACTTGTGCATAGCCATCAAAGTATGCCAAAGGTAGGGTCATATCAATCTATTTAGGGGTGATAATCTGGAGTGGTAGGTGGAGGATCATCCAGAATCATATGATAGATGGAAATAATGTGAGCAGTAGATGAGGTCCAATTATGATGAATGTTATGGAAGATGGTCGATTGCGGGCCATCCAGATTCCCTAGAAAAATAAAATGGGTAGGTTATAAAGCTTGTGGGGGTTGGAAGATAGCCACCAATTCTCCCATGCAGTGGATACAAACAAGAGATCTTGTATGGATGGGTAGTTGAGGAAAAGGTGTAATGTGTCTTCAGCGGTCGCAACACATAAGGAGCATCTATTGGGTCCAATTTGAGATCGTTTTTGGAGATTGGCCCCCGTGGGTATTTTATCAGTGAGAATGCACCACATGAGGAGCCTTGCTTTGGCAGGTCCCTTTAATTTCTAGAGAGTGTGCTACCATGGGAGCAATGGTTCAGGACTGTGTGGTCGTATATGTGGAGGTACCTCTTTTGGAGTGTATTTGTCGTGTTTTTTAAATAGTCCATATGAGTTCATCATCCCCATCGCTGATTCTTACATGTGAATCTATTAAAGCATCCATATAAGAGGTCCAAGTCACCTCCTATTGTTATTGAATTTGCAAATCCAGATGATTTAACCACCCTTGAAAAAATGGTAGTCTAATTTCTCACCGATATGATTAAATGTGGAAGTCAAAGACGGCGGAGGGTGTCAATGAGAGAAATCGTGAAGATATAAGCGTTCCCGCATCCCGTCCAAGGATCCCAACCAACAAACACATGATGGAGCCGAATCGATCTTCCAGGCCAATCCATAGTTGATATGTTGAATGGAGCCCTAAACTGAACAACTCGCCAAATCGTAGAGAAACGGGACAATGAGTAGGCAAGTTGGCAGAGCCATTCAAGTGTGCTAAGAGGGTGGATGTATTTTTGTATCACGACTCCGTCCATAAATTTTTTCTTGTGAGAATATAAGTACCCGAGCTTAGCAGCAAGTTCTCCGTGAAAATTGAACATCTTTGATTCCCCAAAATGCAGGTTAATGTTTAGATAGTGCAATATGCAACCATTTAGTCTAGGGAAAAAGTGTGCCCATCTTTAGCGCCAATCCATAGAAATTTTCAACATATCTTTTGTATCCTCAGGTAGAATTCCTTTGGAATATATTAGACTCCTATACCAATAGGTGTCATATTTCATGATTGACTTGATGGGCTATGTAATATGTTCATACATTTTCTTGTTGCAAAGGTTTTCCATATTATCAAAAAATCAAAAAAGTTTAAAAAATGTAAAGAGGGTATACCCTAAAAGAAAAATCAAAGGGTAAAAAGAATAAAAATGGCCAAAAAGTAAAAGAAAATGAACCCCACCAAAAGAAAGGCCAAGGAAAGTGTGCAAGTCTAAATGCCACTACTTTTTGCTCTGATGTAATAAACAAAATTGTGTGCAACTTGTATCCTATGCCACAATTTATGGACATTCAAACAGTTTAAGCTTGGCTAGTTCTTCTTCACCTACAAGTTGTAGAATAGAGAATAAATATCTGGCCAAACAGTTTAATCTTGGCAGATAAGTAGATAGGTAGAGTAAATAAAAAGGAGCTCAACAGTTTAATCTGAGCCCTTGGATGTAATAAGTGTAGACTTAGGTAGGCTTGCCATGTAAAAGAAAAAGAAGATTGATAAGGGTTTTCCAGTCTAAGTGCACCCAAATAAAGAAGGAAAAATGCTAGGTTAAAGTAGGGAGGGTAGGTAGATGGTGTTGCAGAATTACTTGTGATGGATAATGTCTTTAGATGTGTTAACTTTTACTTTTATCACAAGTATAAGACAGACATTTCACTTGATGCAGTTCAAGCAAGACAAAGTCAAAATTATTAACTTCCCTTCTCATTTTTCCTTAAAGATTTCACTAATTCCCCCTGAAGTATTAAGGTCTTTGAAAATTAAAGGGGCTCAGAGCATTTCTCTGACTTTTGGAGGGACCGGACCCTCGGCCCAATGATTTAAGAGCCTAAGTACTTAGAATCATCCATAAACCATTCATTTGATTTCATAAACTCATTCCCTAAGTGTAAATTCCTACTTTACTTAGGAAAATACATAACATCACCTAAAAAACCCCTTTTTCATCTTTAGCCTAAGTTTGAATGTATACGTGAAATGTTTTAACTTGGTGTTTTTCATTTCATAAATCATATTAACTTTAACACATAGTATATAACTCCCAAAAACAAATTTCACCTTTTTCCCGTATTATTTAATTATATATAAATCCCCAAAGTATTATATATTCCCGCCCCAGTTAAATATAACCATAAACGCTATTTAAAAGGGATTAATAGATTTATCCGAAATTTATTAATAACCATCCCCGCCATATCAATAAGGGTTAATTAATCCTCATGATTAATTAATAACTTGTATCCACCAATCAAATCACCCGCGATGCGATTAATTTATAATAAATTATATTGGGCCCGCCTGTTATCCTCCCATCATCTCGACACCCCAACCACCGTCCAATCAACTGATCTCAGATCTACGGTCGACATCAATATCGCTAGCCATCCGCGTCCGAACGATAACGTGCGATGGCCAAGCGGTTTTATGAACAGTGTCGTGCCACGCTTCATTCATCGTATGGAATCGCTCGCCCTCTGCCCGATACCACTTAACTCCAAAAGTGGTGCGATCACGTACCGCTTACCGTCTCCCACTAACGACAAAACTTCACATCGTCAAGTCAGCGCCATCTGTCCACTGTTCATTCAAAGCTTACCCGCCAATATCAACTGTTTACCCGTTTAAACACAAACACCCTAGCGTTGCTCATTTTCACCTGATTGTGCAGTAAAACCCTTTGTAACCCAGCTGCGCCACCTGAAACCTCTTTTAACGAATTCGAGCATGGTTTACCTCTCAAAAATCATTCTATATTCACTCCACAGACCTCTCAAAATCAAATGAAACCTTTTCGACCTCCCCTGCAAACCAATGCTTTCTTAACAATTTGTTTTGTTTTACAGGTGATCAGAAGACCACATCCTTGGATAAACAGTCTTAATACTAGTCATAAGACTTGTTTACTCTAAGAGTGTTATCAAATCTATTCAAATAGAGATGGAAGATAAAACATACAGTTGAAAGAAAAGCAAAGGAAACAGGATATTAAACAATTTACTGTTGAAACAGACAGTAAAAACCTAAACTACACATTGAAGGTAAAAGGACACAGTAAAGAATAGTTAAAGAGTATCAGTGGTTAAAGTGTATCAGGTAAAAGTCAGAGTGAAAGTTAAAATGAAGTTACAGAGCAGTCAAAGGTAAACAGTAAAAGTAAATACAGAGGCAGTAAAATGGTAAAAGGAAATGAAAATACTTTCACCAACATTGAAGTTTGTCTAAAGTGAAAGTAAAATAGTCAAAAGAACAAAAAAGTGAAAAGATGAAAAACACAACAAGAAGGAATATTTTTGCAGAAATTGCATGTTTAAGTCATAGTTTTGCAGAAACTATTGTGATCAATCCAAGATGAATTTTTCAAAACTGAAAGAGTTTTATGTTCTTAAGAGGTCCATCTACAAAAACCTCTCTCACTTTTCTAACAACCATTATGGTTTTGGAAATATTAAACAATGTTGGAAAGCACTTTTTGCAGAAAATTCCTGTTAAGTCATCATTTTGCAGAGAATATTGTGGCCAATCAGAAATACATCTTACAAAAATGAAGGAGGTTTTTGTTCCTAAGAGACCCATATACAAAAACCTATCGCATTTTTTGGACATTGATTTCAGACTGAGAGATACATGCACATATTTAGAGGCTATTTTTCAGACTCTGTAAAACTCTGTTTTACACATCTTTTCGTGGCCTCCACGTGCCGCTTGGAGAGGAATTTTATGAAACTAAAAGAGGTTTATCTCACCAACATATATATCTACAATAACATCTTTCACTTTTACATATCTATTATGGATTGAGAAATAAAAGGTATCATTGGACCCAAATTTGTAGAATTGTTGGAGCAGACCACAAAGAAAGGAAGCAAAGCTAGTGACTTGATGCTCTACTATCAACGAAGAGTTGACAAAATTCGACTCCTCTCCTTCAATATCACCTATCCATATAAAATAGTGCCAAATAGATGCATTAGTTTGAGTTTCCTTTACTTAAGTTCTATTTATGTAAAATAGTTGGAGAGATTTGTGAACCAATTTTGATATTTTTTCAAGATATTCTAGTTTAGAATTTGTATAAATACTTCACTCTTGGAAGAATTTTAAAAGATTTTTATACTTTGTCGTAATATTGACTTTTTCTTAATAAATTTTTGTTGGAGAAATTTTCTGTGGCTTGCCGGATGATGAATGCCGGATGATGAATTGACGCGAAAGACTTTTTACTGGATTCATGTGTCAGACTACAGATCAATAAGTCATCTTTATCTTATGTTTTGAAGTTTTATACTTGTTTACTATATCATTGTGTTTCATTTCTGAATGATTAATGAAAAGGAATAAATCATAAGGTACTTAAGTGTAATCTGATTTCAATCATTGTTATTCTAATTGTTTTCTTCTAAACTGGTTATAAACAGTGAATTCTTAATTGCTCCTGTTTTTCTAGTTTAAGCATTTTGATTATTTAGTAAAGAATACTTAATTGCTCTTTATTGATAATCACTCAATTTCTCTCTTTGAATGTGTTGAAAGATTCTTAATTTTCTTTCATCCATTTTAAATCCATTCCATTCACTTTAGATCTAAAATTTTTCTATGTTTGATTATCTTGCCCTGTAAAGCCATCTTTCGTTTAGAAACTTAATTCAGTGAAGCCATTTTTTTGACTCCATAGCCCAATGGCCTGAACTACTCGATCTTGCCCTCAGTTATCGAATTCCACCACCTAAATTCAAACAAAACCCCTAGACTTTATAACTAGCCTAATATCTTATAAAACAAAGCTAAATTTTATAGAGAGAGCCCTCTCTGGGTACAGATTGGCTAGATTCTATACCTAAAAGATTGGTTTGTGGTTACCTCGGACCCCTTTCCTCTTCCAACAACTTCAAGGAAAATCCGGGAAAGTGATAATTTAACCGTGCCAAGGACATCCAGTAGACAAAAATGGCCTCTAAAATAGGCTTGATAAGTACCAAACAACCTACCCTGGAGAGCCAGAAGTGGGATCGATTATACAGTATTTTTTCAATCTTAGTAATTAACTAGTTCCAGTTTACAGTTTTATAGTTAACAGGCTTAAGGAAGAATCCCAAATATTTTAGTCCATTTTCAAACCTGGTAAGAGTAAATGGGAATCTCTGCTGCGCATAATGGATCTCATGTGGAGAGCAGCCATAACATGTAAATGTATATTTTCTGTTGTTACATTGCATTCCTGTAGCAGTACAGTATAGTAATAATATAGATGTCACCACTGTTGAGTCGCCTATTTATCCATTAAGAAAAATGATGATGTCATCAACAAATGATAGGTGAGTAAGTATACAATTCTCCGAAATACGTATACCTTTCAATTTTCCTCTGTCCCTTTCATCGATGATACATCTGCTAAGACCTTCCATAATCAGGAGGAAGAGAAGTTGGGACAGAGGATGGCCCTGGCGAAGACCTTGGGAGTGAGGAGATGTAGCACATGATCCAATTGATAACCTGTATAGGGAATCCAAGATGTGTGAGGAGCATATGAATGTAGAGCCAACTAGCTTGATCAAAATCTTTCACAAGATCAATCTTGAGGATCATCCCTTTGATATTCTTGGTGTGCATAGAGTGAAGTCCTTCTTGAGCATTGCTAATGGCATCATGTATCTATCGGTTTTCAAGGAATGAAAATTTATAAGGGGAAATAAATTTAGATAAGATAGGCTTGAGTCGATTAGCAAGAATCTTAGCCATAATCTTGTAGATGCCGTTGCATAATGAAATGGGGCAAAAATATTTTAATATTGGGGGATGATTAGATTTAGGGATGAGGGCTATAAAAGTGGAGTTGAAAGCCTCATAGATGAACCCAGATTTCTGGGTCTCTTCCATGAACTCTAGCAATTCTTGTCCCAGCAAGTCAAAGAAAGCTAGATAAAACTCCATAGGCCATCCATCAGGTCCAAGACCCTTATCCTTTTTAAAACAATTTAGGAAAAATTTTAATTACCCCAAGGAGATCCTCGACAGATAGGGGATCCACATATCTGGGGAAAAGAGAGGCCACCTTGATGATCTCAGCCAAAGTAGGTTGCATGGTTGCCTTATAGATTTCTATGAAGTGAGAAATACCTTTCTGTGAAAGCTGTTCAAAAGTGGAGGTAGAGGTGCCATCATCATTTTCTAGTTCCCATATGGTATTGATGGATTTCCTGCCCCTGGCGAATTGATGGAAGAATTTAGAGTTTTCATCCCTAGATTTGATCCAAGTAGCATGAATTTTGAGCCTCTAGACTTCATCTCAGTTCTGTAGAATTTTAAGACGATCAGATTCTAGCTTGAGGAGCTGAGTCTTCCTTGCTCCCAAAAACCTCCCCCAATAGGGCTCTCAAGTATATGAATTTCTTGTTCAATAATAGAGAGGCCATGTTCCTCCATTCTCTTTTTTCTCTTTTCCCAGGTAATAAACTTCTTTTTGATGGAGCGGATTCTGTGCGCAAATAGAGAGGAGGGTGTGTGAAATCCCTATGGAGGAGGAAGCCTCCACTGTGATTTAACGATATTGATGTAGTCTGCATCTTATAGCCAGACTGAGCAGAATTTTAATGGAGAGGACAAATTTTTGAAGGCACCAATGATTTCAAGATAAATCAGTGAGTGATCGGATATACCTCCCGAGCCAATCCATTGTCTATATGAACCAAAAATGTGTAGGAGTTCCTCCTTAATGAGAAAACATTCAACCCTGCAAGGGACCAAATCAACTCCAGTACGCCTATTATGCCAGGTAGGAAAGGGAGAGGTTGTGAGAGGATCCACGAGATGATTATTCGCTAACAGATGCCGGAAGAAATTAGAGAGAGGGTCCGCATTTGAATTAGGACCCCATGATTATGAGATCCCAAGGGAAAAATTCAAATCCCCATCCGGTATTAAGTTGTCAGTTCACAGCAGGGATAATTGCATTAGAGTAGACCAGAATTGTTGCTTATTCAAGCAAGGGCCATAAAAATTGATGATCCTGAGCTGTAGACCAAGTGTCTCAGAAAACACATCCACCACCAGAGTGCCATCCCTTCCCCATACATTGAGGAGTTTAATATGCCAGGGATTGATATAAAGGGCCAGACCACCCGAAAGAGGCATGGGAGACAAATTCAGATGAGGCATGGGTTTCCTAAAGGAGGATGATATCCACAGGTGTAGAAGTAAAAGGGCGCCTAAGTGCAAGGCACTTGGCAGGGCTGGCCAACCCTCTAGAGTTGAAGGATAGGCATTTCATCGGGAAACCAGACCAGGGGTATGTATTGATCTAAGAACCCCTTCAATAGAGAGTTTTTTTCCAGAGGAGACATCAAGACCAACCTGTAGGATGGCCTTAGAAATGTTGGAGTGTCGGCCACGGGGGAGCTTGTACAATGAGGAGGGGATACCAGGATGGGGGCTGAGGTCAGCCGAAGTAGGGTTATGCGGGCGCAAATTGTAGGAATGAGTGGAGGAGTCACATGGTTCCACTGCAAAAGAAGGGGGGGTAAGTGATGAGGGGAGGGAATGAGGAACAAGGGTGGTGGAGGAAGGGGGAAAATGGAGAGGGTAGAGATGGTAGGGGGAGTAGGGGAGAATAGGAAAGGTGAGGAGGATGGGAGGCAAGAGATAGTTGAGGTTGATAATACATCTACAGAGGGATCCAAACGTTGAATAGATGAAGTAGATAACATAATATATAATAAAGAGAGGGGAGGAATAAGAGGATTACCAGAATCCGAAGAGAAACCAGAATGAGCAGCAGTGACCATGGATCGAGTGGCTCTGGTCGAGACATCCGCATCCTCCAGAGTGACATCCTCCTGTAATGTGGTTATCAACGTCGAGAGAAAACCTGTAAGCTGAGCCTGTCGATGCAATGAGACGGATACCAGTTCTACGGGGTGATGACCACCCATGGAGTGTGAACCAGTGGCCTGCCCATTCAAAGGGCAGTATTTGAAAATATGTCCCACTTTTTGGTAACGGCGACAATGAAACGGTACTCCTTCATAGTCCAGAATATGAATCCTAGTGGTATTGCGCCACTGAATTTTGAAGGATTCTTCTAGCCCTTCCCTAGTGTGTTGATGGACAAGTCTTTGAGAAAAATCCATCTTGTCCGTTTCAATATAGGAGAGATCATGGTCCAAGTAGGTACCCAATAGATTACCAATGTCACTGAAAATATGATCATTCCATAAATGAAATGGGAGTCTAGGAAAGCGAACCCATACAGGTCCCGCTCCCAGCTATTCTCGTTTAGGATCAAATAAGGGTGTGCAACTCTTCAGAAGCACTAGAGCCATCTCGATGTGCCAGTATTGTGAGAAAACAAAATATGTAGGGTCCTTAGAGGATAAACGGAGGGAAAACCAACCCTTGGTGAGATTATGAGTAGAGGGAAGCTCAAGAAAAATTCCACCCCAAATCTCTTGTACCCATTTCCGCAGTCTTTTGGCCCCATAATTTCAGCCATGGACACAATTCACCAAGAATTTTTCCACAGTTCCAAGTATATCTGTCATCAGTACTCCCCCACCTAGGGTAAAAAGGCTTCCTTGATTACAAGCCCTAACACATTTCGTACGTCAAGGAGCGCAAGGGGGAGTACAAGTAGGTAGGGAATCAGTTGCTGCCGAGGTATGTGGAGAGGAGTGCGAAGAGGTGGAGGCGTAGCGAGTGGTCACAGGAGGAGGGATGTTGAAACGACCAGATGGTCGACGAGGGGGTGTGAGAGTGGGATTGGGGGGGATGGAAGAGGGGGAAGGGGGTAAAGTGGGTTTGATATGGGAGGTGTCGAGTGGGTGGATGATGAGGAAGCAGGAGGCAGAGGGAATGGAGGGGGAGTTCGAGGGAAAGTGAAGGGGGTTGCAGCAGCCGAGAGGGGGAGGGTTTGTGAGAGGAAAGAAAGTGTGGATGCGTAAGGGGGTCGAAGGTCCAGGGAGGAAATAAGGTCAAGGTCAACTATAGAGAGGATGGCAGGGGAGTTGGGGGTGAGGTCAGGGACTAGAAAAGAGTCAAGGGCAGGGAAGGAATGAATGGGGGAAGATGAAGATGATGTGGACCCAGAAAAAGAAGACAAAGAAAAAGGAGAAGGTGTCGGGTGTGAAACATGCATATCAGAGGAGAAACACTAAGATAATGTCCAAATGTGCATATGTGCATATGGGTCCTCCGAATACTCAACCAACTATTCATCTTGGGCCCCCTCCATTAAAAACCCCAATAAAAACCGTTAATGGTCGTCTAGTTTCCAACCGTTGGTCAGAGCCCCAAAACTGCAAAGATAAAATGACAAAAGAGAATCAGTGTAGGAATAATAGGATAAAAATGGGAACATACTTTGTCGGGATCGGCGCATAAGTCGTTAGACAGTCAGCGGTCTTGGGTCCATCGAGAACAGGAGCCACGAAGGCACAACGAACGTGGGTCCATCGTGAACGGGGGTAGCAAATAAACACAACACGAGGGGGACGGTAGTCAGGTGTTGCAATTAGGAGAGCAACCATCGAATGTCATGGAAAGAATGCAACTTGGCCGCCATGGAAATCAGCATCATCCAAACCCTAGAATCACCATCGCCGCAATCCTCCATGTTTCCCTTCCTCCTACAATCATCAATCCTTGAATGATCGATCCAGAGAGGTTCGTAAGCCAAGACACTCATTTCCTTCATTGTTGGTGTTGGGCTGTATTAATCACTATCGAATGAATAAAAAATACACATAAATTATCAATCCAAGGACATATTTTATTCCAATGACATTTTCACTATCTGTGCCGATATACTCAACCAGAAGAAATTCCAATTAAAATAAATCGTTGTGCCATACGACAATTATCTAGTTGGTATCTCTAATATCATATGTGTAACATCATACAAAGTATTTAAATTGAAGTGGATATATTCACAGTTGAACAACATCAACAACACCTCTACTGATACATAAAATTAAATACAAACAAATATACACAACTACCTTAATCACTGCAATCCCTGCTAAGAAGGAGGGCCCTTCCTCCTTAGCAGGGTGCAGGTAGAGAAAATAACTTAATGAAAACTACACTTAATAGCACATGTAACAACAATAACAGGATAATCTATATTAATTTGAGCACAATTACAAAGCCAAAATAATGTTGTTATCCACTAACCTTTCGACCTCTAGGACTGAGAACTATATAGTGGTTACATCTCAGAAAATCAAGGGATATATCAGTCATGAGAATCTTATGATTCTCATGCTAGTCGAAATAGAATACATATAGTTATAACCACTTATTAATAAAATTATGACTAGAAAATTATATATTACAATCAAAACCGCCCATAGGCTGTTATCCAAAAATATAATGCTAAACAACTTCTACAACTATCATAATAAAACCACCGTTGTAGTGTAACAACTAAAGGACAGTTCAACAATAGGTGTTGATGAGATCCAATTAGCGGTACAACTGTATCAGCAGTTCGCCAGCGGTTTGTAACAACAAAGTGTAACAATAATTTTCCTACGGGTCTGTAACAGCAAGGTGTAACAACATCGCTCGTTGTAACAACACACCCTTAACTGCTCCCGTGCACCTTGTTCTTGGGATATTTGGTGCTACAAATGACATCTGGAAAGACAATAAAAATACCATAGATATTATCCTAACATTCATCCTCAATTAGTCATAGAAAAGCACGTTATATCATAATAATTAATGAAATGGCAGAGTAATGAAAACAAGGTGAAACAACACAAGTTAGGATAGAAAGGTAGGGAAAAGAGAAAAATATAGTCCCATTGGTTATAGTCACGAGGAAAAATAGGGAAAACAAATGTAGGAAAAGTGTGCAAAACTGGCACCCAACATCTCCCCCCAACTGAAACACTTGCATGTCCTCCTACAACTCATATCTCATGGGAGTATCTCCGGTGCAAGTCAGTGAGATCATAAGTGCCAGATGTATCTTCGTCTACAGACCTGTACCCCTGATTGGCCATTAGATGCTGTACCTAGGACTCTGACTCATACTTACTCAATTCATAATTACTCTGATAATCCTCAATTGGCAGCCAAATAAAAGGAAACTTGAATCTCAATCCGAGCCACAAAGCACCAAGGGATTGTATGATCTATGCATACGATGGTACATGTGTAACAACCACCACAAAATTCTGGAATGAGAATGGGTCCCCCTTCAGTAGCTCGACATTGCTGGCTTCCGTGCGTTTCAAGCACCCAGTAAAGGCTCGAATCTTCATCATTGAGAACTGATTGAGGAAGAAGCTCACAATCCTTCTTCTATAAGTGGTAGCTAGTTCCTTTATCCCAAGAGTACTCAACATTCTCTTGAATTCTCACCTTAACTCGGAAGCCCGTCCTAGTTCTTCCCAGACCCATAATGCCATCTTCTCCTCATTAGCATCCAAAGATTTGAGGCCAAATGCCACTCACTATGATTCTTTATTAAGGACACCAAAGCTTGCAACTAAAGATCCCCCATATAGGAGAATACTGTCACAACCATCTGCATACTCACAGGCTCACAAATGATATTGTGTAATAATAACTCACACAACAGGATTTTCTCATCGAAATCGAAGGCCCGGAACACATCTAAAAATGTGTGAGTGGAATAACAAAAATGGGGTCTATCCTCCATAACGGCTTTCATCTGGAACAGGAAGTAACGTTCCCATAGAAAAATAGGATAGGATGGGGAAGGATACCTGCACCCTAGCAAATTCATGGCGAGATCATGAAGTTTTTTCTTGTCTATGGTAAGATCCCGAACCTACTGCTGTAACAACAACAACTGTTCCTCTTGTTTCTTGAGAGCTTCCTTTTCTTATGATTCTTTATCCTTTCTTCAAATCTTCTTTCATCCATCTTTCATGTAAGGTGTCTATCTCCCTCCGATTTTCTTCCAACGAAATCATCCCTTCCCGAAGGGAGATTGCTTCCTATTTCCACTTTTGTAATTCAGAATTAACAAGATTTTATCAAAACTCCATCCTGAGATGGGACCCAATGTTCTTCTGAATTCAATATCCACATCAATAATGGGTGTAACAACCTCTGCTAAATGGGGTTGTTCCACCTCTGCTGCTGGTTCTTGTGTAACAATATCTTCCTCGGTGGGTTCTTGTGTGTCAGCCCCTTCGTTTCCACCTAGAGTAGCCTCTATTTCCATTGTTGTTTCTTCTACAATAGGAGTGGCCTCCATAGGTTCTTGTGGGTCAGATTATCAGTCAATTATTACAGGAGGATCTGATTTAATTGCTTGTTCTTGGGTAACAACAGTATCATCAATAGGTTCTTGTGTAATAGCCTCCTACCATCATGTTTCTGTTTCCATTGGGTTGATGTTTTATCTACAGACCTTATATCCCACTGCTGTTAATTCTTGGAAACATGTCGTGCATACAGGCACTAGGATTTCCTTCCCCTCAGATAATTTTCTCTTTCATTCTTCATTTTCCTTTCTTAGATTTTCGAGTTCTAAAAACAGGATATGAGTTTCATCCGTACTTGATGAGGAGGGTTGATTTTCTTCTTCTAATAATTTTACTTCTATCTTCTTTCTAGATGTAGGAAAAGGGTCTATAGATATGCTAACTTTCACCCTTTTTTTTGGCCTTCTATCCCCAGTTGGTTCATCAGTAGGCTCTTTCCCAATTCTAACTTCAGCGGGCCGAGTTTGGGTTTCCACTTCTGCCAGACTTCCTCTTGAAGTCGTGGTCTATTTCCCCCAGCTTGTCCTCAGCCTCTTTCACTTGAATTATTCCCAAGATTTTCCTTGCTGGCCCAAGGAATATAACACAATTAATTTGATGAGTTTGTGATTGGTCACACATGCCTCCAGGTGTGCTGCTGTCTTTACTGCTGCTGCCATATGCTTGATGTTCCCTAACAAGTAGAATGGAATATTAATCTTTTGCTGGTGCCAAAGGTTATTAAGTATATGGACGTGATAGTTATAAAATATCATGGATCTTCGCTCATAAGTGATATATTTAATTAAACCTAGGGCGACATATGCCCAAGGATGAGGAAGCGACAACCAGTCAATTCCTCTCCCTTTCTTCTCTAGTTTTTATTCTCCTTCTAGGAAGTCTTCTTTCAAGGAGGGGTCATTGATTTTTTTGTTAAACCACCTCTGTCCCTCTACTGGTAATGTAGTCACTCGGGCAATTACCTTTTCAATCACCTCAAATTTCAGACCCCTAACTCGGGTCTGATTGTTGTTCAAATTCTGAGCAAATTCAATTGCCACCACCTCGTCTGAGCCTTCTAGATTTTGGAAATAGTAAATCAATTCGGCATCTCTAAATATATGGTAGGATTCTGGAGAATTCTGCATGCTCGACCACTGCTCCACCCATATTTCTGTTTGTTTATGAATTCACTTCTTTCTTCTCAGCCCCACTGTAATATCACTGCACTGCTCACTACTTCTCGACGTCTCTACTTATCCCAATTGATGAGTTTGAAATGAGGATGCAAGTTTTAGTTGAGGAGGTTGATGGGAGGTGATAGATTTTATGGATTACTGAATCGTACCTCACACTAAACTTCATAAATGTCTCGTTATGGAAATTAATGGGTTCTAGTACACACGCTCTTTTCCAACCGGATTCAGTCATCATTGGAATTTGTGTTATTAATTGGGTGCATGTGGATTTGATAGAGGTTTATGACTACGGAATTTTGCAATTATTTCAGGACATATCCCCCCCCCCCCATCTTAATGGTGGTGGCCGCCCATGACCATCACGGGAATATCATTACTTTTGCCAATAATCACCAAATCATAAATGATAACGTTACATTTTGAATGACATACCTGATGTGACATGGAGGAAGATTTCGAATTGGCGATGTTCGTGTTAGTTCCCTATATTACTAGTATAGTCCCTTATTGTTGTTAGTGTAACCCCCTTATTGTTATTATTGTACCCTTGTAACCCCCATTTTGTTATTATTGTGCCCTTAAATTATTATTGTTAGGTTCGCTAGGATTACATTGTGGCCCACTAGGATTACATTATGGCCCCATGGACTCCTATATATAGAAAGGAGGTTTTGTAAATTGAATCATCCAAGAATTGTTCATTTATGTAATGTATTGGAGGTTTCCCCCTCGAAGTGGCTTATTTCTAAGGCGTTGATATCTCTTCTTCTATTTTTGGAGCTGGTTACACAACATTTGGTATTAGAGCTTTTGGATTCTAGGTTTCCACGTTTCCAAATGTGCTCATCGTGAATTTTTGCTATAATTTTTTTTTCAATGCATGTTCTAAAATCTGATATTTTTGGTGCAAAGATGAAATCCTAAGGAAACTGTCAGTACTCAGAGCTTGGTTCATAACATTTTCGGAGACATGATTTTCCAAATAGTAAGCTGAAGTTCCCGAATTTCATCTCAAAGAGGTGATCGTGGGAAAATATTCATAACTCTCTCTCGAGCATCGGATTGGAGTGCCGTAAAAGGTGGTCGCAATTACACAGAATATAGTTTCTTGGCTATCAATTTCAGTGCCGAAGGACGAAATAGTGACACGTGGCAAGTCGTACAAGTTCGCTCTACTGAACCAGTCCATAATTAGGTCATTTTGGGAGATTGGACACAACTTTATCTTGGAGAATCCAAATCAGGTCAGACCTATGGCATTCGAAAGATAATTCAAAGGGCTACATTGGTACCAAAATTCAAATATTGAAGTGCTGCAATCACAGAGATAATCCAATTTCAATATCGAGCTCCTCAAAAGCAAGAAAAAGGTGTGTATTTTTTTTTCCGAATTGCATAAGTCTTGTTTGAAGAATCAATTTGAATTTATTCCAAGGGCATATTGTAGAATAGATATCAGTATTGGGTTCTAAAATATGCCCCGTAAAAATAATTCAACACCCATTAAGCCTTCAGAAGGCTCTACTATGACTCATGAAGATGAATAATTGTAACATGATCTATCAAAATTACAAGAGCAAGTGCAACAAATTTCACTCTCGCAAAGAGCAACAAAAAATGAAATGGAAGTTTTGAAGAAAGGCATGGAAGTGAAGATGGACGGTTTGAAGAAAGGCATGGAAGCTAAGATGGATGGCATGGAAGTGGGCATGGAAGCTAAGATGGATGACATGAAAGAAAACATGGAAAACATGAAGAATGATCTAAAAGCATACATGGAAGGCTTGATGACAAGCTTAAAACCAGAAATGATTCCTAATGGCGGAAATATAGGAGAAGAACCTCCTGATGAGAACAAAATAAATGTTAATCATGATTTCATAAACTCGAATGTTGGCGGGAAGAATCACCATATTCCAAAAATGGATATGAGGAAGTTTGATGGAAAGGATCCTGTAACATGGATACTACAGATGGAGCAATATTTTGATCTCCATAACGTGCAAACACACAAAAGGTACGCATTGCAACTTTACATTTAGAACAAAATACATTTGTATGGTATCGATGGCTTTGCTCCCGTAAAAAAATTGTCACTTGGTCAATTTTTACGGAGGAAATGATAGCACATTATGAGGATACAAAGAGCAACACCTTCTTTAGCCAATTGACAAATCTCAAACAAAAGGGTTTAGTGGGGGAGCACATTGAGGACTTCCAAAAATTGAATATAAGGGTAACTGATATTCCAGAGGAACACAGGATTGATCTCTTCATAGGCACTTTAAAGGATAACATCCAACATGAAGTTCACGTTTTGGAACCCGATTCATTGGAGAAGGCATTCAGGTTGGCAAGAAAAGTTGAATGTAAAATTATGGCGACAAGGAAGCCTACCACTCACTTCTATAAAGAAGGAAGTGTTGCTACGCCTAGATTTCCACAACCTACAAGGTTGACACCATAACAATTGGAAGAAAAAAGAGCAAAAGGGCTTTGCTACAACTGTGATAGCAAATACACTAAAGGTCATAAGTGTGCTAAGAAGAAATTATTTTACATAGATTGTGAAGAGGAAGAAGAAAATGAACAAGAAGAGGATATACACCATGAACTAGCCATAGAAGGAAGAAATGAATCAACATATCGTGTAATCCAACCATATTGTTGCAGGTAACCTCCTTATTGTTATTGTTGTACCCTTGTAACTCCCATATTGTTATTATTGTGCCCTTAAATTATTATTGTTAGGTCGGTTAGATTACATTGTGGCCCCACTAGGATTACATTGTGGCCCATGGACTCCTATATATAGAAATGAGGTTTTGTAAATTGTATCACTCTCCAATAATTTTTCATTTATGTAATGTATTGGAGGTTGCCCCCGAAGTGGTGGCTTATTTCTAAGGTGTTGATATCTTCTTTATTCTATTTTGAGTCAAGTTACACAACATTCTCGATTGCGTTGCTCATGTTATTGCATTTGGCTAGCACGATTATTGCTGCTATGGGATGGAACATAAGAAACAATGTTCGTGGCTGTCGGCTGTTACATGTGTAATAACCAAGACAATCCTTAGATTATTCTTAAAAAAAAAACATCATAATAAGGAGAAATCGGTAAATAAAATAAAATTAAATGAATACCATCATCCTATAAAATAGATCAGGAAGAGAAGATGATGTTTCAGGAAGAAAAAAATGGGTGTAACAATCACCACAAGAATGGTTTTCAGTTGTTACCAACTGTCTGACTGCGCCCCAGAAAGGGGTTTTCACAGTTAGATTTATTATTATTTTTTTTTCTTTTATTTTGTTCTTTATATATATATATATTAAACATGTGTAACAACTGCCACAAGGGTGGATTTCAACTGTTGCACTTATTGGAATTTCAATTTTCAGGCTACACAGGAGAATGTTCCCCTGTTGTCGTAACATGAAGATCAGAGTCCGCGACAATGTTGAAAAATGATTCCTTCGAAGCAGTTTGATGATATAACCTTAGACAGTGCACAGTAACTAGTAACGGCATCTTAGCACTGTCGATGGTGACCAATTGTACAGAGCCATTGTCAAAGACCGTGTCCACTTCGTAAGGACCTAACCATATGGTGCAGACCTTGCATTTGAAATATTTGAACCTTGAATAAAAAAAAGAGCCCAATCTCCTTTCTTGACCTTTTTCTTCTTAATAAAACCATCATGCAATCTAGCTCTTTGCTGCTGAATGATTTATGTCTATTGAATAACATCCAACCGTTTCTCTTCCAACTCATTGCGCTGGTTCTGTCTTTGTGTCTATGCTGTACTCAAATCTAGATTGACCTGCAATGTTGTTCTTAACTTATTTATTTCAAACTCTATGGGGAATAAAGGATTCTTACCATACACCAATTCATATGGTGAGAAGCCTGTAGTATTCCTACATGTTGTCCTATAATCCCACAATACCTCTGGAAGTTTCTCGACCCAGTTTCTTCGGTGACTAGCTATTGTCTTTTTTAAGATTCCCTCAATGACTTTATTGGTGCTTTCCACTTGACCATTTTCTTGTGGGTGATATGGTGAAGTAATTCTGTGATGAATTCCATACTTTTCAACCAGATTCTTGATCAAATGAGATGTGAACTGAGCCCCCCCGTATGTCACTATCTCTCTTGGTATCCCGAAGAAAACAAAAATATCTTCAAACAAGAAGTTTGAAACAACTTGCTCTGTTGCTCTATTTAATGCCTTCGCTTCAACCCATTTTGTGACATAATTGGTGAAAACCAATAGGTATGATTTTTTATGTGATGAAGGATTAATTGGCCCCAAAAAGTCTACGACCCATTTCTCAAATGGTTCTATCACTATCTGAGGCTATAACGACATCTCATTTGATTTCAGAGGCTGGTCCATCCTTTGGAAGCTATCACATCCTTTCAAAAACTTCTTGGCATCCTAGAATATAGTTGGCCAATAGTACCATGTTGAGAGTACTTTATGTCTTGTCCTCTTGTTAGCGAAGTTTCCTCCACAAGGTTCCTCATGAAAAGCCTTCAAGATCTCAAATACCTCATCTTCTCTAACACATCACCTAATCTGAAAATCTAGCCCGGTGTGACAAAGATTGCCTTCTATCCAGGAGTACGTAGCACTCTGTTGTATAATATTCCTCCTTTCCTTGGAAGGCAATTGGTGTGGGAATTTTCTTGCAACAAGGTAATTGGCTATATCTGCATATCAAGGTGAGTGAGTAGAGATGGAAAAAAGATTTTCATCTGGAAAATAATCCTCAGTGGCAGATGTAGTTAATCTAGAAATAAAATTAGCAACTACATTATCTTTTCCAGGTTTATCTAAAATAGTAATATCAATTTTTTCTAACAACAATAACCATCGTGTAACTCTACCATTAGTAACAAGCTTTTTCATCAAAAGTAAAACTGCAGCATGGTCAGTGTGTAAAAATACTTGTTACCTGATGATGTAGTGCCGAAATTTGTTGATAGCATGCACTACTACTAGGAAGTCCTTCTCAGTAACAGTGTAGTTGAGTTTTGTTGGAGTTAAGCTCTTACTGATGTAATAAATAGCGTAAGGTTTATTGTCCTCCATCTGCCCCAGAAAAACACCCATATCCATGTCAGATGCGTCCGTAGCAATATGAAATGGAAATTCCCAGTTTGGTCCTTGTAAAATAGGTGCTACTGTTACACAAATTTTCAACTTTAAAAAGGCTTGCTCACACTTCCCTTTCCACAAAAATTTCGCATCTTTCATGAGTAATGAAAATAGAGGAGATGCAATATTTGAAAAGTTCTGTATAAACTCCTATAGTATCCTACATGTACCAAAAAACTACGTACCTCTTTTGGAGTCTTAGGGGTCAGGATTTTCGAGATTACCTCAATTTTTGTAGGATCTACCTTGATTCCATTTGCTGAAATGAAATGTCCCAGCACAATTCCCTTGGTCATCATCATGTGGAATTTCTCCATGCTTAGAGAAACATTAGTTTGTTCACAAAGTTCCAACACTTTTTCCAAGTTAGCTAATGTTGTCTCAAAGGCATACTTGTAGGGTGTAAAATCATCCATAAATATTTCAAGACAATCATTCAAAAGATCAGAAAAAATACCCAATATTTCCCTCTGAAAGGTTTTTGGTGCATTATAGAGGCCAAAGGGAAGGAATCTATATGAAAACTACCCCATGGACAAGTGAAGGTTGTCTTGTCTTGGTCTTCTGGGGCAATCTGTATTTGATTATAGCCACTAAAACCATCTAGAAATGAAAATAATTTTTTTTCCAGAAAGATTATCCAAGACTTGATCAATGAATGGTAAAGGAAAATAGTCCTTTTGAGTGGCTTTGTTAAGCTTTTTATAGTCAAAGCAAACTCTCCATTTTCCGTTCTTTTTCGGAAATATGACAAGCGGAGACACCCACTGGCTGTCAGAAATAGGGTAGATGAAATTAGCATTAAGGAGTTTCTGAAATTCTTCTTTCACTACCTCAAGTGAGGGGTTCATTCGGCACTATGGTTGTCTAACTGGTTTGAAGTCCTATTTAAGGTAAATGCGGTGAGTGAATAGGCCAAGATGGATTCCTTTCATATCCATATATTCCCATGAAAATGCCTTTTTGTATTTCTATAAAAGCTGTATCAACAATCTATTTTTTTCAATAGTTAGGTTAGGATTGATGTTTAAACATTTCCCAAGTTTGATTTCAATGGGACTACTTATAGTATGCAGAGTGGTTTTCAAATGTTCAATAATTTCATCATCTACCTCATCTTCTTCTCCCAAATCTCTAATGGAGGCAACAAGGAGTGAATTAATAATAAAGCCATTAATGATATCGTCCTATATTTCATCCTTAAAGTATTGTTATTTTCCAAGTGTGAGAAGAGGTAGGGAAAGATCAGATTCAGGTGCAAATTTGTCCCACCAGGGACTACTCGAATCCATATGAGGTTTTGCTAGGGGATAAAGGTTTAGGTTCTGAGTGGCCTGTCCATCTGAGATTACCATAGATCCGGACCTACATTTGATATATGCGTCTACAGTGTCTAGTCACGTTCTTCCCAAGATTAAAGGATGACCCCCCAGGTTGGATTTGGTTTGTAAAATGAGAAAATCAACCGGATAATTCCAGGAAGCCACAGTGATAACCACATCTTCTATCATTCGCTTGGGATTGAAACGAGACCTATCTGCTAATTCAAGCACTGTGGGTGTAGGTCTAAGTCCATGAAGTTCTAGAGAGATAAAGAGGTCTTTAGTCATGAAATTCATAGATGCCCCTAGATCAATCAGAGTATTGGTTATAGGATAATTGTCAATATGGACAGTCATTGTGGGGTTCCCTGGGTCATTATATTTAGTCAAAAAAGGCTGATCAATCATGAGATCGGACAATTTCCCCATGACATGGATATTAGCAGGGTCTTTAGGTTTCCTTCCAGGTCTTTTGATGCATAGTTCCCTCACTGTCTTAGCATAGATAGGTACTTCTTTAAGAGATTGTAACAGTGGAATTCACACATAAAATTTTTGCAATTTCTTGAGGAATTCAGATTCAGGTTGTGAGACCAGCCCAGTTTCAGTTGATCGTTGAGGGTATGGAGGATTATGAATGCTAACAGCTGAGTCAAATATCACAGATGCACTAGCCTTGCTCGGACTGGTTGCTGTAGAAATAACAAATCCTTCTGAGCTGGCTGCTACAGATGTAACAACAGGTGTTGTATCAGCTGTTACATGTGTAACAACTGTCTCATAATCGCCCATGCCCCTTCTAGGTGATTCACATTCTTCGGTAATAATGGGAGTATGCTAAGCTTTGATGACTTTCACTGGTCGAAGCTGAACGTCGTTAAGTATAATAGTAGTAATAAGATAAGTTTGGAGGGTAACCAGAGCATCCATGTTCTAGGCTACCTTATTATTTTGATTGGGGTTAGGTTGCACAGGTAATTGGGGTCGAACAGAAGGTGTAGGATTTTGAATAGAAGGAAGTTGTAACTGTTGCTGCTGTATTAGTATTGGAGGGGGTACTGGACCCTGGCCATTACTTCTCTAGTTCTGACCCCAAGGGTTGGGTTGTGATGGAGGAGACGACCATTGGTTCCATGGTGAAGGGAATTGTGTTGAGGAAGGAGTAGGATACTGTCATGGATATTGCTGACTATTATAAACATTATTCCAAGGATAAAAAGAGGAAAAATCTGAAGGCATACCTATAGGCCATGATTTCCATGGTATTTTTGATCTGATGAAATAAGAAGATTGGACATCCTTGCTTGGTTCTTGAAGTACTGCCTTTATTCTAGGCAATTCAGGACACTAAGTCGTAGCATGTGCCAACTCACAGATTTTACACAGGCTGACACTATTTAGTCCACATTCTCTTTCCAAATGTTTCTTTTTGCATCAGGGACAAAATATTGCTAAGGTTGCTTCAGCTTCTGCTTGTGCTTTCTTGACTTGTACCGTAGTGATATGGGCAGAGAGAGTGCTAAGGAGGTCAGTTTTAAAATCCTCAAATAAATTTCCAATCTCTACTCTGGTTACTCCTCCAGTTGTGGACTTCTGTATCCAGACTAAAGGGTCACGAACTGAAACTTGCCCTTTGAACAATCCTATTGAGCTACGCAGACAAAGCTTCATTATTTCATTAAGAAGTTCTTGCGATATGTCTCCTTTTCCCAATAGGTTCAGATGCTCCAGAAAATTGTATCTTATACCTCATGAAAATATTGGCTTTAAAATTTCCAGATCTAAGTTACTGAACTTAGACCTTTGTAAATTGTAGTGAAATTTCTCCATATAGTCTTCCAGGTTGTCCTCCTCCTTCTGTGAAATTCTGAAAATATCGTCCTTCAAATCCCTGGTTCGATGATATTTTAAGAGGAAGCCTCTCTTATGTCATTCTAGGTTTGAATCATGCCAACACCTAGTCTCATGAACCATATTAATGCTGCTCCTTTCAAGGTAGCAGTGAATAATTTTAGCTTATGGGCATCTGAAGTGTAGTCATAACCATAACCCCACACAAATAATCGAATTTGAAATCGTAAATGGTTGTTACACCATTTTTTTTGTCATCTAACCTATTATTATTAGATGAACCCAGGTACACCATGTAAGACCAATTTTACCCTAAGTAAAATTGCTTTCACCATATAAAATAACTTATTTGGTCATATTTAACCCAAAACAAGGAAATTAATTAAATAAATCTTTATTTATTTAATTATTTCCTAAGAACAAGTTATTTAAATCATTATTTAAATAATATTCTTAGTTAAATTTGACTAAATCATCCATAAATAATTAAATAAACCATTATTTATTTAATTATATTCCCATCACTTCCTTAAAAAGATAAATAAACCATTTATTTATTTATTATTTATAAATAAAGGAATTGACCCAAGTCAAGAACCCTTTTCCCTCCAACAAATATAATAAAATATTCCTAAAGGGTGCTTCTAGAATTCGATTAATAATATTTTATTCATGCACCGAGTTCTAGACTGCCCCAATATTTTGTTATAAATAGGGAGGTTTTCCCCATTCATTAGTCACCTTCATTACATTAGATCACTCTGGATCTACTCTTGGTCACCATTTTCCATTTTGTTTTGTGAACTCCCATTGAGTTCCATGTTTGCTTTTCTACATCCATAAGAGAGAGAAATGTTAGATCTGAAACACTGAGGACTTCCAAGAACCCATCCCACTGAGGAAAACCGGAAAACACCTTTCTTGTTTTCCTCTCAGGTGCCCCATTCTTTAATATAATACAAAACATTCTTTTAAACACTTTGTTCTTGTCTTGTTCATTGGATGCATGGAGCCATGTTATATTTTATCTTCTTAATGTCTTTTTGTGCTTAGATCTGAATTTGTGCAGCAAACTTAAAGATATTTTGCAGCCATAATCGATGTTAGGGCTACTTGATATGCATAGCTAAAGTGATCTTTTACAACGAAAGAATCATACTAACAATTGGCGACTCCACACGGGTTTTCTTTTGCGACCGTCGTTGTTTCATATATTCCTGCATATCCAGCTGTTTTAGACCCTAGGGTTTCTCTCCCCTTTTCTGTTTTTCCTATTTTTATGGTGATTTTCACCCCTAAAACCCTTAAACAGTCAAATTTTTAACTTCCGTGTGTTTATGGCCTTATTGCGCAGGTGACAGACATCAGCCGCAACTGAGACGACAATTTTTTTTGAAATCTGCCGCCGAGAGAGCCGGATCTGCAGGTCGCACTTATCGGCCCAAAAAGTACGACCTGAGCCTCAGGACGCATTTTTCTACCCCAAACCTGTGACCTGGACTGAAAACAGGTCAAAACCTGCGACCTGCACTTTTTCCGCAAATTTTTCAGCACTTTTTCTAGGTTTGTCTGAAGCTTCTGTCAGGGTTTCCCAGCCTCTGTCTCTGCCCGTTTGGACCTGTTTCTGATCTGATTCACTCAACTAAGAGGGAATATTTCCCCTTAGGGCTCTAGTACCCCCCACTTTTTGTGGGCGATTCTTTGCTATTACAGAATTCTGAATTTACAGAGTTTCAGCCCTGTTTTTCTTTGATCTGATACCTCCTTTTCAGATCCCTTTAGATAAACTCTTCTCCCTCTCAAAACCACCTCATATCGTTTTGTTTGGGTTCATTTCTAAGGCCATTTCCTTGTCTCTTATATTTTTAGCTGATCTCCTCCTTTTTCGCAGCAACCTTGCCTCTGCTTATTTTCTGTCCTTTGCACCAATTTTCAGCAGATTTACCCTTTAGATCCCAGTCCCTTCGGACCTTCGATCTATTGGCCTCTTTTTAGCGTGCTTTGCATAGTTTTTTCCCTCTTATAGACTAGTTTTGAGACAGCCTTCTTGGGTTAGATTTTTGCATTTTTAGTTGTTAATTTTCTGTTCTTTTAGTCTTATTTACTGTAGATTTCTTTTCCGTTACGCAGCACACTCTTTCTTTTACTCTCAAAATGTCTGGGTTTAAACAATTAAAATTAATGCACGCCACACATTGAACCTAAGTGAAGAAGCGCCTGGTTAACACCGCATGGAAAAGACTTTAAAATCAATTGTCACTGCACCTTTCTGCCCTTGACCTAACTTGATTTTGTCCCTGCCCTTGTCGGTTTTCTTCTTCTCGTCATCATTGCACCCCCAAGGCACCTCTCATGGAGAATTCTTGGCCTTCATCCTTAGTTTCCGCTTGGTCAACTTCCTCCTTCCCGTCGTCATCGAGTAAGTCTTTCCCCAAGTCCACACTCCGACTCTTCCTCTGATTGTTCGGTTTCTCCCCCTCCTGGTTCTCTCCCTGTCACTTTCACCATGTCTACTTCAGGGCCTACCACCAGCAGTAACCCCAGTACTACTGCTGGGTCTGATTCTAGTGGAACCACCTTGGGACCTACCTCGACTGCCCCATTACTCCCTTATATGGCCGGCCTTAGTCTCCCCGACTTCAATCAGCTAATTAATGATCCTATCCGCCATGATGTTATTTGGCCTGATATGCCAACCAAGCTCCCCTCCGACATTCCCAAGTTTGAAGGCCTTGCTAGTGAGGATCCCTCCAACCATATCCGATCCTTCCATATGTGGTGTTCCTCCAATTCCATTACTGATGACTCTATTCGTCTTCGATTGTTCCAACGCACACTTACAGGCGAAGCTTCTAAATGGTATGTTGAACAGGCCACCTCCTCCCATACCACTTTTGTGACCATTGCCCAAGCCTTTTTATCTTATTTCTAGCTCCCTCTCCGATACGACACTGGTACCGAGCTTTTAACCTCCTTCCGTCAATCCTCCTCCACCCGCCTTTCCGCTCATGTCCAGGAATGGCGGCGCATATGAAGCTTATGTCAAGCTCCCCCCTTTGAATATCGGGTTTACATGGACTGGTCCCCTTGCTCTCTCTTACCTCCCATTGGCAAAGATGTCGCATCCCATTTTCCCCAAACCGAAGAAGCCGCCCTCCAAATCAACTTGAAGTATGACCTTATCTACGCCCAATCTAGTTATGTTTATACCGTCCTTCCTAACCTTCCCAAACCCGGTGGCCCTAATGCCTCAGGGGCATCTCATTCTGCTGACGGTATCGTTGGAGCCCTGCCACATACCTCTGCCCAACCTCCTCCGGGCCATGGTTTTCCTCTAGGGGCCAACCCCTCCGGCGTTTTTTCCCCTCCAGGCAGCATGTATTTAGGCTACGGCATGCGTCCTCTTTTTTCCCACCCCCCTGCTTACCTTACTGCTGCCCACCCTAATCCTTATCCATATCCGCAACCTGGTGTCCCAACTCCTCCAGCATTTGGACCTCCCACTCCCTTGCCTTCTCCACCCCCACAACCGCACTTACTACCCCCTCCAGGGAAAGTATTTGCATAGCAGGGGGCACCTAATTTTCCTCCTTCTCAAAGAAGGAGAAGAGGCAATCAATCTGCTTCTGGTAATCGTGGACCCAATCCTTCCAATATCGACTCTACCACTGCCAACCAGCCACAGGGCTCTCATCCCAAGCCGGACAAGCCACTTCGCACCAATAAGCCTTGTTCGTGTTGCGGTGTTTATGGTCACAACACTCCTCCCCTACTACCCCTCCCACCCCCGTTACTTCTCAACCTGTTGTGTTTACCGATCCTTTCCCGCAACAAGGATTCGTGGCCACTCAACCACCTCACGCCCCGGTAACCACTCAACCTTCCCCTTCTGGTTCCTCTGATTACCGGATTCTCATGATGGCTTCTGACCCACCTCTCACTGTTGACGTTAACCTTCAAACTCGGTCCCGTCAGTATTCCACACCTCCTGTTCTGTCTGTCTTTGAGTCTCCATCATCAGGTCCTACAGAGCCTCTATCGACACCCAATGGTCCCTTGCAACTCCCTCTGCCCAAAACCGAGGTTCATCCCAAGCCTCCTAAGGGACCATTACGCCGAAATGCTGCCTCTGGTTGGGCTGCCCATTCATACAGCATAGTAGATGATTTGGCCCAATCTCCTGCTACCATTTCAACACTGGAACTCCTCCAGTCGTGTCCTTCTCAAAATAGGGCTCTACTATCTGCCGTGGGTGCTGTAGATCCTACTGATGACCAATTGATTATTTTCAACACCCGTCAGTCAGACCATCCCCCTCTTCCCCCTTCAGTTGCTTTCCAAATCCCAGTCAAAATCTGAAATGCCACTGTTGCTCGGTGTATTATTGATGAGGGGGCATCTACCTATGTAATATCCACTTCGGTTTGGAAACAACTCGGATCCCCTGACTTGGCCCCTTCCACCATCATCCTTCATGCATGGGATGGCCATGCCTCCCAGCCCATTGGATTATTTCGTAACTGTCCTATCACTCTTGCCAGCAAGACTGTTTGTGTCGACGTTGAAGTTATCGACGCCCCTCTTGACTACAACATCCTTTTGGGGCGTAGTTACACCTATGCCATGTCAGCCGTCCTATCCGCAGTCTACCGCAAGATTTTTTTTCCTCATAATGGCAAGATTTTCACCATTGACCAGTTGAATTACCATGAATCAAAATCTCATACCTCCCCTAAGTCAACCATCTGTACTATCACCAACAAGCAAACTGTTGATTCTTTGACCAGCGTTTCCCCCGGCATCTACAAAGACTCCTCCTTGCTTGGCACCTTTTTCGACTCCCCTCCCGTCTCTGATCCTAACTTGGAAAATGTTTGCATGATGCAATCATCTTGGGCTAACCTCATAGAGCCCACTTTGGCTAGTCAGCAACCTCAACCTCAACCAGCTCCTAGCCCTTCGCCCCTGTTAGCCACCCTTCTTCCTTCTGAATCTTCTTCTACCGCCACTCCTCATGGGTCAATTCCATTTGAAATCATCCCCCTTGGCACCATTCCTCCTGGCCATTTCCATGCTGGTCAGATCCCTTTCCTCGCTTCCCCTCCTGGAGCTTACTCGGTCCCTACCTTGGCCACCCTATCCCTCCCCAACTTGACCCTGGGTATACCCGTCTGGTATCTTGACCCTCCAGCCACCACTCTGCCTGGTCAACCTAAACCATATATTACTTTGACCCCAGTTCAACCAATCCCTACGACTTCTCTTGCTACGCTGGTACCTCAGTCACCTCAACCAGCACCGTCTCCTGTTACAATCGCTTCGAGTAAACATGGCAAAGCTCGCAGGGGGGCATCAAAGGACAAACCTACCCCACCCAACCCTGCCCCTCCTCGGCCTCCCAAGCATCCCATCCATTTTTCTCTGTGTGATGTTGTTGGTCACGCCACTCATACCTGCCTTGAATTACCACCTCTCAAAACCATGGTTAATGAAACGTCTCTACCCCTAAAATTAAGAATTAAGAATTTGCACACCAATCACCCTTGTTCTTTGTGCAATTTCCATGGCCACTATACCCACCTTTGCCCCCGCCTTGACGAGTATCGTGCCTCTTTAGCCACATACCGCCAATTTGAAGCCGCCCTCGCCCATAATCCTTCTTACCTCACATAGGACCACCTGTCTACCACAATTACCATTCCTCCTCCTGCTACCGAAATGACCGAGACTTCCGCTACCATTTCCTACCTTTCCTCCTCACCGCGATTCTCGGATACCAACCCCTTAGTACCTTCCCCCAATGCTTTGCCTGATCATTCAACTACTCACTCTGTTACCTCACATAACATCATACCTGTGAGCCCTTCCCATCACAATCAGGAGTCTCATTCCTCTACCCCCTTAGGTCAACCTCTTCCATCCTCTCTTCCCATTTTCCAGTCCGATGAAGACATCATGGAAGCCATGACCAACCCTGATTTTCCATGGGACGATATGCACCATTGTGCATATTTCCTCCCACATCAATCCCATGACCAATATGCCCTCGAATCCAAAGACTTCATTCCTGATAAAGTCGATTGGTTCAAAAACCCCATCCCTGCACCTGATGCTTTCGAAGAAGGCAATATGGCTAATATCTCTCCCACCATCAAAATCAACATTTCTGTTAAGCCAGGTATTGAAGAACATATCACCATGGGCGCCCAATGCACTCCGGAAGAAATTGAAGCCTACACGAAACTCTTCAAAGAATTCTGTGATGTTTTCGCCTGGTCATACTCAGAAATGCCCGGACTCGATCCTGCCATTGTCGAACATCACATCGACACATGGCCTGATGCCATTCCATTTTGTCAAAAGTTGAGACCCATCCATCCTTCTAGACATGAAGCCATCAAATCTGAAATCGACAAGCTCCGATAGGCTGGTTTCATTTACCCCATTGAATATACCACTTGGGTGTCTAACCCAGTTCCTGTCCTCAAAAAACAAGGCACCATTCGTGTTTGCATCGACTTTCATGATTTGAACAAAGCTTGACCCAAATACAACTTCCCCACACCATTTATTGACCAAATCATCGATGAGTGTGCGGGGCACGAGATTCTCTCCTTTATGGATGGCTTCTCCGGATACAACCAAATTGTTATCCATCGTGATGATCAACTTAAAACCGCGTTCATTAGTCCGTGGGGCACTTTCGCATACCGAGTCATGCCATTTGGCCTTAAAAACGTCGGCGCCACCTTTCAACGAGCCATGTCTTATTGCTTCCATGACTTAGCCCATATTATCCTTGCCTATTTAGACGACCTTACCGCACGTTCTAAACATCGGGCGCAACACCTTCATGACCTGCGTACCATTTTTCTCCGATGCCGCAAGTATAACATTCGCCTTAACCCTTTGAAATGTGTCTTCTGTGTTCCCGCCGGTCATCTCCTCAGCTTCATCATGTCTAAAGACGGGATAACTCTTGACCCTTTGAAGGTTCAAGCCATTCTTGAACTTCCTTTGCCTCGTACCTTACGCCAGCTACAAAGTCTCCAAGGCAAAGCTAATTTTCTTCGTCGATTCGTTCCTAACTATGCCACTACCACACATGGCTTCCTTAGACTTCTTCGATCTCACACCCCTTTTGTCTGGGATACATACGCTCAAGAGTCTTTTGATGCCCTCAAGCATGCTCTCACATCCGCTCCCTTGATCCGTCCCCCTGACTTTGAACGAGATTTCATCCTATACATCTCTGCTTCCACATATTTGGTTGCTGGTGTCCTTATCCAGGAGGATGATAACGGTGTCGAACATGTGATCTATTATGTCAGTAAGAACCTTGCCGGTCCACCTGTGTCCTACTCGCATGAAGAAAAATTAGCACTAGCTGTCGTGTTCTCGGTCCAAAAATTGCGTCATTATATCCTCATGCGTTCCACCAAGGTTGTGACTGATTCCAACCCCATGGCTTTCCTATTGAGTCGCCGCATCCTCAATGGGAAGTATGCCCGTTGGGTCGTTATTCTCCAAGAATTCGACCTTGAATTTGTCACCCCAAAAAGTAAGAAAGGTTTAGTCCTAGCTGAACTCATTTCTGATTTACCTACCTGGACGCAAGATACTCCAATTAATGACGCTCTTCCTGATGAACATTTGTTTGCCCTCACCACCGACCATCCTTGGTATGATGACATCCTTACTTACTTGCGAACCCAAAAGTTCGCCCTTCACCTTGATCGTGATGCTCGACGACGTATCTGACACCAAGCCTCTCGCTACCTTCTAATTGGCGATGACCTTTATCATCGCGGTGTAGATACTGTCCTTCGTCATTGCCTCACCCACGTTGAAGCCGAGCAAGTCCTAAATGCTTGTCATAGTGGTGCTTGTGGTGGCTACCTCTCCGGCCTCGCCACCGCCAAAAAAATCATGCGTGTTGGGTATTTTTGGCCTTCTCTCTTCAGTGATTGCATTGAAGCAGTCAAACACTGTTCCAATTGCCTCTCCATCCTGTCGTCACAGCTGGTCCTTTTTGTAAATGGGCCATAGAATTTATGGAATGTCGACCTCCATCTGCTGGTAACCACAAATATATCATCATGGCGATTGACTACTTCACTAAATGGGCTGAAGCTATGCCTACGTTCAACAATACGGCAGCCACTGCAGCCCTCTTTTTCTTTAACCATGTCATTAATCGATTCGGAGTTCCCAAAAAATTAGTCTCGGACCATGGCCGGCATTTCGAAGATCAGATTTGGCATGAGCTCTCCTCCTTATTGGGTTTTGAACACCAATATTCATCTTCCTATTACCCCCAAGGTAATGGCCAAGTTGAAGTGGTCAACAAAATTCTTAAAACCATGCTTCAACGAATGGTGAATAAACACAAAACCAATTGGCATCTCATGCTCTTCCCTGCTTTGTGGGCTTATCGTACTTCTGTTAAAACCGCCACCGGTTTCACTCCTTTCCACCTTGTCTTTGGCGAGGAGGCAGTCTTACCAATCGAATGTGAAATCCCTTCCCTTCATTTGGCCGTCGAACTTCTCCCTGATACCCAACCTCTAGAACAACGACTTATCATGCTTGAGCGCGCTTCTGAAGATCGTCGTGTTGCATTACAAACTCTTGAAGTGGCCAAAAAGCGCACCAAAGCTCAGTATGACCGAAAAGTGCATCCTCGCACCTTTCATGAAGGTGACCTTGTTCTAGTATATGACCAGGCCCACGATACCCTCGGTCATGGGAAGTTCGACTCATTATGGCTAGGTCCTTACATCATCAGTAAAAATCTTGGGAAGGGGGCATATCTTTTAGAGGACTTTGAAGGCCACCCCCTTCCTAATCCTCGCAATGCACTCTATCTCAAGAGGTATTACCCTTAGCATTTCCCGCTCAAAATGCATGTTTTACTTTCTTGTAGATAGCCAGCATATGTTTGTTTTCATCAGTCACTACTTCACCAGGACACATGTTGTCCATGAAGTCTTCCTTTCCTCCTTTTTCAAATCGGATTTCCTCACTTACAACACTTTTCCTTGGGGCACCACTTAGCCTCCATCTTTATTCTTGTCTGTGTCGATTTCCGTCATGAGATACCATTTCATACTCATGTTTTTCGGGTCCCCTTTGGACCTTTCATCATTTCAACATCATCATTAGTCTTCGTCTGGGTACCTTAGATCCAGCCCCTTTTCAGCATGTTCGCAATACGTATATTCGGTGGTCCAGTGATGCCGCAGCAGTTATTGGTGATTCCTGGGCATGTGTGAGATGTCTCAACCCTCATGAGGGGGTGGCCCTGCAGGTAACCCCCCACATGCCCGGATGAATTCATTCCCGCCCTTGATGCAGCTCCTCCCATTTGATGATATCGACTTCAACCGCTTGCAGCGCCATTTTCGATTCACATGTCTCTGTCAGATTTTGAGAGCCCTTCCCCGTGTGTAGGGGGCATTTGGGTATATTTGTATCTCATGTACTACCATATTACTGTATAAGTCTTGAAGATTATTCCAGGAATCACATGTATGTGGGATTCATCCTATGATTTATCTGGCTCATGTTTCGGCCAACACATGCTTCATTATTGCGTTCCGTGGTTTTCCGGGCACCTTACTCTTTGTACTTATTGCGTTCCGTGGTGTTTCGGGTGCCTTATTCTTTGTGCTTTGTCTCAACGGGCATAGGTATGCCTCCCCTGCCGCCTTTAGCACAGGTACCACTTCATCAACTAGAGACTTGTTGCACCTGTAAGTCTCATCTCCTCAGGGTCTAGTCCTTTAGCACATCAGCCAACCTTACATTTCTCTCTCTCACTTCCCTCTCGATATCTAGTGATTGAGTTCTTACAACGTACTTCGGTCATACGATTTGCTCCTAACACTCATACGTTGGGGGGCAATCTGTTACACCATTTTTTGGTCATCTAATCTATTATTATTAGATGAACCCAAGTACACCATGTAAGACCAATTTTACCCTAAGTAAAATTGCTTTCACCATATAAAATAACTCATTTGTTTATATTTCCTGGTCATATTTAACCCAAAATAAGGAACTTAATTAAATAAATCCTTATTTATTTAATTATTCCCTAATAATAAGTTATTTAAATCATTATTTAAATAATATTCTTAGTTAAATTTGACTAAATCATCCATAAATAATTAAATAAACCATTATTTATTTAATTATATTCCCATCACTTCCCTAAAAAGATAAATAAACCATTTATTTATTCATTATTTATAAATAAAAGAATTGACTCAAGTCAAGAACCCTTTTCCCTCCAACAAATATAATAAAATATTCCTAAAGGGTGCTTCTAGAATTTGATTAATAATATTTTATTCATGCACCGAGTTCTAGACCGCCCCAATATTTTGTTATAAATAGGGGGTTTTCCCCATTCATTAGTCACCTTCATTGCATTAGATCACTCTAGATCTACTCTTGGTCACCATTTTCCATTTTGTTTTGTGAACTCCCATTGAGTTCCATGTTTGCTTTCTACATCCATAAGAGAGAGAAATGTTAGATCTGAAACACTGAGGACTTCCAAGAACCCATCCCACTGAGGAGAATCGGAAAACACCTTTCTTGTTTTCCTCTCAGGTGCCCCATTCTTTAATATAATACAAAACATTCTTTTAAACACTTTGTTCTTGTCTTGTTCATTGGATGCATGGAGCCATGTTATATTTTATCTGCTTAATGTCTTTTTGTGCTTAGATCTGAATTTGTGCAGCAAACTTAAAGATATTTTGCAGCCATAATCGATGTTAGGGTTATTTTTTATGCATAGCTAAAGTGATATTTTACGACGAAAGAACCTGAGTCACAAAGGTATCAGGGTCTTCAAAAACCACCCCTTGAAATGAAGGTAGGGATGATAAAGGAATATTTTTCATAGGAGCCTCATCCCTTGTTACTACTATTGGGAATTCAAAAGTAACAGATCTATCTGTCTTGACATTCTCGTCCCCCATGGCTTATTCTTCCTAATGGGATGAACTGACCTCAAAGTGTACTGGAGATTGATAAATAAAAGGATCAGGTTGCTCCAGGACCAACTGTTTAACAACACTACCAACGTCCAACTGATGATCAATTGAATATTGTTCGTCAGGTCCCTGATACTCCCCACTAGTCTCTTCATATCCTTCAATTCTCAGATCCTTATCAATGATTCTCCACTGATGCTTTGAATCTGAAGTCTTGGTATCAGGAGTGGATATGCTTTTCAAAGGATGGTGAGGCCCAGACACGGAAGACACCTATGGTCCATGCTTTGATATGGTAGCTGATTTTTGTGGTCTCGTCTTCCTATTATCTCTGTATGACGTGGACTATTCCTTTTTCTGCCCATGATATCAGATATCCAAAGAATGTCTTTCTTCCCAAATCTACACTCTTCTTTTCCTTCTTACGACCCTTCTTTCCTGTAGTCAATAGAGTGGGGGGTGTTTGTAGATGTTGATGTTGTCCTATCGACACACATGGGCCCTATGTGTATTAATTCATCCTATAAGTGCTTCAACTTCTACAGTAGTGAGCCCACCCAAGTTCGTTAGAGAGATACACAGGTTCTTACCTCTTGTCTAACCGCCCAACTATTGTATAGCTGAAGACACCCTAAAAGAACACTAAAAAATTCAACTCCTAAGTGTCCCAACAAGACATTGGTGATCCCTTTCAAGTTCGTTAGAGTGATGTGCAGGTTCTTACCTCTCGTATTACTGCACATAAATTGTGTTGCTGGAGACACTCTAAGAAAAACAAAATGCTTAGAAATTCACTCTCCTAAGTGTCCCATCAAGACATTGGTGAGTCCGCTCAAGTTTGTTAGAGTGCTGCGTAGGTTATTACCTCTCGTATTACTTCTCAACAATTGTGTCGCTGGAAACAATCTAAAAACGCATGGAAATTGCACTTTTAAGAAACAACTCTGATAGATTGTATTGTCACTGCCATCCCCAGAAATGATGTGAAAATGTGGGGTTGTATTAATAACTATTGAATGACTAAACAATACACATAAATTATCAATCCAGGGACATATTTTATTCCAATGACAGTTGCACTGTCTGTACCGATACATTCAACCAGAAGCAATTCCAATTAAAAGAAATCGTTGCTGAAGTAAATGCTGGAAACAAATCACTCATGTAGAAATAAAATGATCCACAAGACCATAATCACACTTCAATTAATATGTTCTAGTGTGCCACACGACAATTATCTAGTTGGTATGTCTAATATCATATGTGTAACATCATACAAAGTATTGAAATTGAAGCAGATATATTCACAACTGAACAACAACAACAACACCTCTACTGATACATAAACCAAAATAAAAACACATAAACACAACTACCTTAGTCATTGCAATCCCTTCTAAGAAGGAGGACCCTTCCTCCATAGCAGGGAGTAGGTAGAGAAAATAATTTAACGGAAACTACACTGAATAACACATGTAACAACAATAATATGATAATCTATATTAATATGTGCACAAATACAGAGCCAAAATAATGTTGTTCTCCATTAACCTTTTGATCTCTAGGGCCGAGAACTATATGGTGGTTACATCTCAGAAAATCAAGGGATAGATCAGTCATGAGAATCTTATGATTCTCATGCTGACCGAAATAGAATACATATAGTTATAACCACTTCTTAATAAAATTCTGACTAGAAAATTATAAATTACTATCAAAACCGCCCATAGGCTATTATCCAAAAATACAATGCTAAAAAAATTCTACAGCTATCACAATAAAACCACAACTATAGTGTAACAACTAAAGGAGAGGTCAGCAATAGGTGTTGACGAGATCCAGTCAGTGGCATGGAAAATTTTTGGGGCTAATATTCGCAAGTGGGCTAATTTTTCATGGTTTTTCCAAAAAAAAGATTCGCCAATTTCCATTTTTTTATAAAAGTGATTCGCCCAAATTTTACAATACAAAATTATTTTACCTTAAAAATCGCCAACGTTATATAGAAAATATATATAATATCATTGTAAATTTGAAGAATTTTACAAATCCATCAATAAAAATTTTATATTTTTCATTTTAGGAACTAGTGAGACTCGCCCATTTTTTAAACTTCAAATTATTTTTCCATCCTTAAAATTTTCTTTGGTCGGTGATTTAATTGTATTAGTAGTTTTCCGGTGGGTACGCTTCTATGGACCGTAACGAGTTTTCCGGCGGGTTGGAGAGGAAGGTGTAACAACATCGCTAGCTATAACAACACACCCTTAACTGCTCCTGAATACCTCATGCTCAGGATCTTTGGTGCTACAAATGACATCTGGAAAGAAAACACAAAGACCATAGATCTTCTCCAAACATTCATCCTCAATTAGTCATCAAAAAAAGGTACGGTATATCATAATAATTGATGAAATGGAAAAGTAATGAAAATAAGGTGAAACAACAAAAGTTAGGATAGAAAGGTAGGAAAAAGAGGCAAAGATAGTCACATTGGTCATAGTCATGAGGAAAAATAGGGAAAACAAATGTAGGAAAAGTGTGCAAAACTGGCACCCAACGGTTGGTTACCATGGAGACTCTTAATTCTTCTTGACTGTATGTTGTCCATAGCTCCTCAAAGGTGGGTGTTTCTTCCAACTGTTGTGAGCTTAAGCAAAGGAACTCCAAGAAGGTGGTAGTCCCTAAATTGTTGTAATCACTAGTTCTTTATCTAGTACTATTTCATCAATGGCAAGAAGCTCATCCCTTATCCTTGCTATCCTCACAAAGAAAGAGGAAACAATATCCTCCTTTGTCATCTTAGTAGTTCTTAGTTCATTCTTGAGCTTGTACTTTTCTGGTAGCGTTCAACAAGAAAATTTAATCACCCACGCCTAGTTGCATTAAGCACCCAAACCAGGGTGGGGCCCATAGTGTTATTTTTGGGTGCATGTCTATTTTGGTTATCGCTTAATTAATATGGAAAATAAATTGTAATATATTCTCAATGATGACTTGAAATAGTTAACTGAGAGTGATAAACTCAGTTATCTAGTGGATTTCGAGTTAGAGGTAGTTGGTGAGGCATGCAGAGTAATTCTAGTTGTAACATAGTTCAAATTGCAGTGGTGCATGAGTTAGTGCAAGTTGTAAATAGTTTAACTTAGTTAAGTGAGTTAAAATCAGTTGTGCTAGTTGTAACTGAACATACACTAGTGAGAGATCTGGTCAATTAAATATTAATCAATTCACAATCAGTGATCTCACATGCAATTGAGGATTTACTATTATTAGCTGCATGCATGTCAGATCTAGTGGAGATCTAGTTGATTTCTAGGTGAAAGGGAAGTTGACTATCAATTGTAGGATTATTGGGTTGCACACATGCAACAAAACACCCAATGGAGTGCCCATGATACTTGCACAGTCAAGGCAAGTAAGAATTCCTATATTTCATGTATATTTACCATCAGGGATTGCGCAAGCAAGGCAGGTTGTCTGGAGATTGAGAATTGGCTATGTGTTGGTCAATTTTGCATATGACAGTGTGAGAAAATTAGCTGAGTACTGGAGGGCTATTGTGAGAATAGTTTTGTATGTAATTTTGTCATGATCCATGCTTAATATACAATAGGAGATAATGGGGTTTTTAGCTGTAATATTTCCAAAGGAAATTATCTGTGTTGTGTGTGAGTGATATTTCTTCATGATCATGTGATTAGCGATTGTGTTTTTTAATTCCGCAAAATATTTGTAGAAGCGATTCAGTATTTAAATTTAGTACATTTTTATATTGGGTGAATGAAAGATATACATGCATGTTGTATAATTTTTACATGGTATCAGAGCACAATAAATTGCAGAAGTGAAGCAGGAGCTGAGTTTGTGACTGGATAGAATTCGAATTTGCAGAAAGACTTTCTAGGTGCTACAACTAATTCAAGATCGAAATAGATTTCAATGGATTCAGGTTAGAGTATGCACTAGAGGGAATCTTGAACTATATTTATTGGAAGGACATGATGGATTAAATACTCAAAGACAATGACTTAAAGGAATTCATTAACACTGATGTTCGTAAACCCGCTTTGGCAGATGTTGCAAATCTTGATGCATGGAAAAAGAAAGTGGAAAATACGAGGAGGATATTTTTTGAGGGAGTACGAGACCACATTGTCTCAAGCCTCCATGGGAAAGCCACACCATATGCAATTTTCAAGGCTTTGACGAATCTATTCCAAAGTAGTAGCGACCATAGGAAATAGGTGCTCAAAGATAAACTCAGGAAGATCAAGATCAAGAATTTGCACAATTATCAATAATTTGTCAATGGAAGGGAAAAATTGCTAGATTGGGAATGACTGTGGTTGGATTTAGTGCAGGAGGAGTTCATACTGAACACCAGAGATGGATCTTCATCTAAGAATGAGGATGAAGATGATTGTGCTTTGGATTCCAAGGTGAGGAAGGGGAAGCAAAAGAAATTCCATTCTAAATCCAAGTCCAAGAATGGCAAGAAGCAAGACATGTCCAAGGTGAAGTGTTTTCACTGTCACAGGCATGGGCATTTTGCTACTAACTGTCCATAAAAGAAGAAGAACAAGAAGGCTGGAGGATCTGTAGTTGGTGAGGCCCTTTCCTTTCAATTCAAGCTTGAATTCTCATTGATCGTATGCATGGTGTCCAGTGCATTGGGATCTGTGTGGTATTTGGATAGTGGCGCTTCCTTTCACATGACGGGAGACAAGGAACTTTTCAGTGACTTGGAGGAGAAATATCTCCAGATGCATATTGAAATGGGTGACGACGGACGATACAATGCTACTGGGATTGGTACCACTACCTTTCAGAGGGAGTCAAGTAAACCCTTTCAATTAAAAGATATAATACATGTACCAGGTATGAAGGAAAATTTGGTCTCAGTTGCAATGTTGAAGGATAGAGGCTATGATGTTGTTTTTAGTGATGGAAAAGATTTCATGCGACATAAAACAATGGGACAAGCCAAGAGGATAGGGACTCGAGTTAAGAATCTCTACAAGCTGGATGTAGATGGCTGTGCAACAATGATGGGCAAGGCAGATCAAGTTTTGAGCTGAGATGAGGGCGAATTATGGTACAGGCATTAGGCCATCTTCACCATAGAGCCTTGAAAGTCATGCATCAGATTTCTACTGGTCTTCCTAGGGGTACACTTGCGCACTCAGACACATGCAAGGGATGTACTATGGAAAAATATGTAAAGTACACCTTTCATGAGAAGGAAAACCGAGCTTTTTGTTGAGATTCAACAAGATGATGAGCTTAGTGAAAAGTAAGCACCTTCACTAAGTGGGGCCCATAGGCTATTTTTAGGTGTGTGTCTATTTTTAGACATGGTGAGCATATTATATAAGTTTTAGGATTCTATTTGTAGAGGGTTGGTCAAATGTGAAAAATAGATGAAATTCTATTTTTAAAATATTGGGCGAAGTCTATTTATAGATCGTCAATCTAAAAATAGATGCATGTCGATTATTATTAGCCCTTAATTATAATACAACAATAAATATCAACTTATTCTCTTGGAGAACTTTATTTCAGTGAATGGATTTGGAAAATTAGTGGGCTGAAGGAATTACACAATTCCTAGGGTTATTGGTGGCTCATGCATGGAGGACACAGTTAGGACTGAAGTGGCAAAGTGATGACAGAGTTGGAAGAGTAGTTACAGGAGTTGTTGTTAGGTTTTAACTACGATCGTTGGATCAAACTCGGTTGAGCTAGTTGTATATAGTGTGACGATACTAGTGAGAGTTAAGTGAATTAATTAGTTAATTAATTCACAACTAATAACTCACTAACAACTGAACAAATACAACAGTTAACTACTTGCATGTCAGTTCCAGTGGAGACCCAGTGGAGAGATAGGTGAAAAGGCGAGATGGACTATCTGTTGTGACTATAGTGATGTATTCAATGCAATTGACACACATTGGAGTTTCCAATGAGGATTGTGCAGTCAAGGCAAGGCCAATTCAAATTCTTGCAGCGGTCTTCTTTAGTAGGGATTGCGCAGTGGAGGCAGACTGTCAGGAAGCAAGAAATTGGTGCATAGATATGAAAATTTCTGCATGACAATGTGTAATGATTGTTGATTGTACTGAGAGCTTGATGTACAAAGCTTTATATGAGATTATTACATGATTCCATTGATATACACAGTATATTATAGTTGGGGATTTTAGCTTTAATATTTCCCGTTAAACAACCGTGTTATGCGCGATTGAATTTATTCACATGTGTTTGCAATTGAGTTTTAAATTTCCGCAAGTTTAATAGTGGAAGGATTCTATATTTAGCAAGATGATAAATATTTTTAGATCAGGAGAATCCGGTAATACATTAGTATTAATAAATTTCTACATGGTATTGGAGCACTATCGATCACTGGAGATTGCAATTGTGAATAAGTGCTGAGTTTTGTGCTGGTGGACAATTCGAATTTGCTGCAGAAATTTATTGGTGCGATAGTTGAGTATTAATTGAAATGTCTTTCAATGGGTTGTGATTGGAGTATACCCTTGAGGGAAGCTTGAATTAAATAGCTTGAAAGGATAGGATGGAGGTGATGCTTGAAGATAATGGACTAAAGGAGTTCATCGATAGCGATGTTCCTAAGCTTGCTTCTGGCGATGCTGCAAGACTTGACGCATGGAAAAAGAAGGTAGCAAAGACAAGAAGAATTCTGTTGGAAGGTGTGTAGGATGATATTGTATCAAGCCTTCATGGGAAAGCCACTCCATTTTTAATGTGGAAGGCTTTGATAGATATTTTCCAAAGCAGCAGTGACCAGAAGAAGTTGGCGAAAGATGAGCTCGGAAAATAAAAATGGAGAAGAGCGACAATATTCCAAAATATCTCACGAAGTTTGTCCAATGTGGGGATGAAATGGGAAGTGAGGGGATTAGGTTGTGGATGATGATATGACTTGGTGATCTTGGATCTCCTTGGGCTTCCAAAGAGTTGGCACAACTATGAAGACTACATCTATTGGACGGAAGAAAGCGCAGTTAGGAGCGACTTTGAGAGTCTGTGTGTGTGCGGGGAGGAGATAAAGAAAGGGGAATACCGGGGATGGATCTTCATCAAAGAATGATGATGAAGAAGAATTTCACTGGTATTGGTTGCCAAAGAAAGGAGAGGAAAGGGAAGAATCCCATCCAAAATCCGAGGCTAAAGGCAAGAAGTTGGATTTGTCTAAGGTGAAGTGTTTTCACTATCACGAACATGGGCATTTCGCCACTAACTTCCCACAGAAAAGGAAGAACAAGAAGGTTGTTGGAGCTGCAGGGTTGTGTTGAACCCTTAGTTAAACTGAGAGGGGGGGGGGTGAATCAGTTTAACACATACATGGAATTTTAAAACTTTTTCCTTAAAACTTATTTACACCTTCATTTCATGATCAACTTAATATGTGAGCAATATTAATTTGTGAGCAGCAAGTATCAAGCATATTTGTTAATGTAACAACAGTCTTAATATGTGAGCAACAAGTATTAAGAAGATTAGATAAACCACATCAACACATAGACATCATGCATAGAGACACCAGATATAAGTGGAAACCCATAAAGGGAGAAAACCA